>PVIA01005419.1:0-115630 GCA_004024845.1 Tonatia bakeri
GTAATTTACATTTTATTCTACAAATGTATCAGTCCACACCATGTTGAGATTTTAAAAACTACCCCTTCATTACACTAGTTTTATTGATTTATAATTGAAAATAATGTGTAAATTTAATCACAGGTAATTTAATAAGCATTGGTTTAGACAAATGAATGGGCAGCAATATAAAAAAGAATTTCTGAATAAAGAGAGGTTGGAAGCATACAAGCAAAAAGATGACACAAATTCTATGTGTGAGATAATTGAACACTAGCACAAAATTTGAGAAAAGGAACAAAAACTATGTATGTTCATATCATGGACAGAAATGCACATATATGTACATTTGTTGTTAATAGACTTATTTATCCTTGTTAGATCAGACCAGTCCAGCACTCTCTTCCCAGAAAAGCCTGAGTCTTTATCATTATCCCAAGGATTTCTTTTTCCAACAAGAGACTTTGAAGAATCCTGAATTTCTCCATACAGGCTGAATCTTCTCTCCTTCACATATCCCCATCCACCTTGGGTTGTTACTCTTTCCAATGTGAGGACTAGGACTTCTCTGGAGGTATTAAGACTTCCTACCAATCTAGTTAAAGCCCCAGTCTGCTCTTATCACCAGGCTTCTGACACCACCAGCTAGGTCAGTCTGCACTGGCTCTGAATATTTCCTAGGAGTCAACATTGTGTCCTCTCTTTTCTTCTCATGCAATATTCAATCCAACCGTAAGTCCTGTCAGCTACATCTTTAAAATATATTCTGAGCCTACTAACAATATATAGAAAGATAACTTCAAAAATACTACTGGCGTGGAACTACTGCAATAACTTTTTAACTGTTCTATTTCTACTCTTGCCTATCTGCAAGATATTCTGCCTGTAACGTGAATGAGCTTATCCAGTTCTTCTACTCAACACATTCTTATGCTTTTCATCACCCAAGATAAAATGCAGACTCCTTACAGAGCAAACAAGACCTACATGGTTTACCCACCTCTCTGACCTCATCTGATACCACATTGCCCTCATTTACTTTGATCCAACCACTTTGCTTTTTGGTTGTTTCTTTTTCTTTTTTTAATTATATTTTACTGATTATGCTGTTACAATTGTCCCAATTTTTCCCCCTTTGCTCCCTCCACCCGGCACTCCCTACTCCCTCAGGCAATCCCCTGGCCATAGTTCATGTCCACCGGTCATGCATACAAATTCTTTAGCTACTCCATTTCCTATATGGTACTTTACATCCCTGTGGCTATTCCGTAACTACCTATTTGTACTTCTTAATGCCCTTACCTCTTCACTAATTCTCCCCCCCGCCACCTCCCATCTGGCAACCACCAAAATGTTCTCCATATCCATGATTCTCTCTCTCTTCTTATTTGCTTAGTTTGTTTTTTAGATTCAATTGTTGATAGATATGTATTTTTTGCCATTTTACTGTTCATAGTTTTGATCTTCTTAAATAAGTCCCTTTAACATTTCATATAATAATGGTTTGGTGATGATGAACTAAAGGAGTTCATCATCATTTCTTGTCTGGGAAGCTCTTTATCTCCCCTTTAATTCTAAATGGTAGCTTTGCTGGGTAGGGCTAAATGTAGGTCCTTGCTTTTCATGAATTTGAGTATTTCTTGTCAATCCCTTACCTACAAGGTTTCTTTTGAGAAATCAGCTGACAGTCTTGTGGGAACTCCCCTGTAGGTAACTAATGTCTATCCTCTTGCTGCTTTTAAGATTCTCTCTTTATCTTTAACCTTTGGCATTTTAATTATGATGTGTCTTGGAGTGGGCCCCTTTGCAATCATCTTGTTAAGGATTCTCTGTGCTTCCTGAACTTGTACATCTATTTCCTTTACCAAATTAGGGAAGTTTTCTTTCACTATTTTTTCAAATAGATTTCCAATTTCTTGTTCTTTCTCTTCTTCTGGCATCCCTATATGCTCATGTTGGATAGCTTAAAGTTGAGTGGGTATGCAGGGACTTCATCTGTTTTGTTTTTTCATATATCTTCAAAACTTGATACTGTTCTTAGGTATTCAAGTAACTATTTGTTAAGTAAATAAGTGAACTTCAATTAAAGTTTTGATTGAAACCATGGCACCAACTAATTCCACTATGCCTCATATTCCTAGTATCTTTAGCCCAAACCCAGAATATAGAATCCTCCAATGATTTATCCTCTAACATGCTTTTGTCCCCATTATTGTGTTCTTTATTTCCTCTGCCTTCATGCATTCTCCTGCTCTCACCAAACCCTTTTCACTCTGACCTTTGGAACTAACTACCCTCCTAATGAATGCTCCTGCATCTTCAGTTTACATAATTCTCTCATTACTTCCTTACTCTAACAAAAACCTGACTGATTCTTCCTCCAGAAACACAGCTTTGAAAGTTCGAAAGACTGTTTTCTAAACTCAAATGCCAGAGATTCAATGGCTACCACTGCCACTTCCAGACCCCCTACTCCTCACCCTTATGTAAAAAAATCACTTTTCATTTAAGATGTTTGCCATTCAGTATTCCCCTCTGTCTCTGTTTGATGCTATAATGTACAAACTTCCTGTTAAACTCCCTGCATTTGGGTTAGCTTTACTTCTCTACCCTGATTCCAGCTCACCATCTCAAATAATTTCACTATCTTTGGATTATAGCTACTTTTCTATTCTTGTGGGTCCTTGACTTTACTGTTAATGACTTTTGACTCCTTTTCAATGACCATATTCTGGACCTCATAGTCATCAGGAACTATTCATTCTCTAAAATCTTAAACTCAGATATCCCATTGTCTTATTTCTTGAGCTTTTTCACTCTCATTTCCCCTTACAACCATTGCTTGACTTCATTAATCTAATTCCTGATTTCTCTTTATTATCCTAAGCTATCTACTTCATGGCTTAAAATCCTTTCCCAAATAGCTTAGCATTGGTAGTTTTGTTGTCAGTAACTTCAACATTTTTATTTTCTGCAGCACCTGTCATGCAACTCTCCAACTCTGGATCTATCCAGTTATTCAAAATCACATCCCAATTTGTTACCACTGCAGGAAGAAAAATCACAAAATTATATATATAGATACCACAACAGATTCATTATTTCCACTTTATATTTGACCATCAGCACTGCCCAGAATTCCTATATTTACCAAATCAAATCATCTCCAGTTCCTCACAACAGCAATTTCAAACCTTCAACTCCCTCTGCAAACCTCTATTCTACCACTTCCCCCTTGTTCTCTCTTTATTTTTAGAGTCCTGATGTCATTTATTAAGTTGCACAATAATGAGATTAGCAAAATTATAAAACAATGCCACTCATCATTTTTGTTTTGAAAAATATAGATCTCTTTTCATAGTTTTACATTATGTTCACGTACAGTAGGTTCATTATTATTTTTAAATGAATAAATATTTTAAAATTTTCCTAGTTTTAGTCTGGCTAGTGTGGCTCAGTGGATTGAGCATTGGCCTGCGAACCAAAGGGTCACTGGTTTAATTCCCAGTCAGGGTATATGCCTGGATTGCAGGCCAGGGCCCTGGTTGGGGTCATGCGAGAGGCAACTGATCAACGTATCTCTCACACATTAACGTTTCTTTCCCTCTCTCTCTCCTTTTCCATTTCTCTAAAAATAAACAATAAAGTCTTTAAAAATTTTTTCCTGGTTTTAATTTCTAATATAATAAATATTGACAGTGATAACTCATAAATCAAAAGCCCTTTGGAGTTCTAAATAAGTTTGAGTGTTACAGGGTCCTGAAGCCAACATTCGAGAAGCACTGTTCCAGGCTGTGCACTCTGTGGGGGTGCAGGTTGCATTTGTCTTGATCACTACTCTATCCTACTTGGGAGATATTTGAAAAGTGGTTGGCAATACTTGTTGAAAAAGTGATTGACTGAATGACTGTATGACTGAATGAATGATATTCAAAATGGACCTTGTCAGGCATTCCAGACAGACAGACAGTCTGATAAAAAGGTCCAGAAACAAGAAAGTAAAGATTTTAGAAAAAGAGTGCTCACCTTTTCCTTAGATCTCACTCATTTTTCCCTATTTCCACCAACTTTCCCCTTTCTTACAGCATTGATTTCTGCTTTTATACAGGCTGCTTCCCTTCAGTATGTTTTTAAAAGTTTACTCTGCTCCCACATTCACACCTCTCCTACTTAGTGAAACTTCTCAAATGAGTGACCTGCCCACTTCACTACTGCCTCATTCCAAATCACTCCTGAACCCTTCACAATATAACTTCTACCCATTCCACTCTTTTGAAATGGACCTTACCAAAGTCACCAATTATTGTTAAACATATCTTTTCCGGTAGTTTTCTAAATTGATCCTCACATTTGATATGAATGACCACTCCCTTCTCTGACAGTCTATTTCCTTAGATTCCATGCCGGTTTCAGTTCTTAGAATTCTCTTGCCAGAATTCATAATCCCTTTTGGGTGCTTTATTATCCTTTATTTGTTGGTATTCTCTATTAGGTGCTCCCTCCTTGACTGTATGTTCTCACTTTCCTTTCGAAATCTCATTTACATCAATAGCTTCAGCTACTTGACTCTATACTTATTCCAGCCTTGGCCTCTCTCTTAAGCTTAAACTGGAATAGTACCTATTGGAATATATTCACTTAGTTATCCTGTAGGTTCTTCCACATGACATGACTATAATTGAACTCCACAATCCCCTCCAAAATCTGCATCTCCTATATTTCCATCCTTGGCATCACCTTCCTCATCCCTTACCACTAATTACTGTCCAGTATATTTCAGCTCCTGGAATTCTTCTCTGGAATCTATTCTTCATTTTCCAGTACCTCCCATGCCTTTGGATTAGATCTTAATAATTTTTCACCTAGATAGCTACAGCAGACTCTAAGTTTGTCTTCTACTCTTTTGGGAGCAGAAACTGTCTCATATTTTTCTGTGCTTGGAACCCAACTTAGTGCTTAGCATATAGTAGGTCCTCTTTAAGAGCATATTGAATGAATGAGTAAACATTAGTGATATTTTACTGATACATACAAAACTAAAGGAAATATGTTAAAATATTTTAAATTAGAATTGGTAAAACTACAATCAGCAGGCCAGGCCGCCAGTTCTGTAAGTAAAGTTTTCTTGGAACACATAAATGGCCATTCATTTACATATTGTCTGGGGTTGCTTTTTCACTACAATGGCAGAGTGAAGTAGTTTTGACAAAGACCATACAGCCCACATAACCCAAAATATTTACTCTCTGACCATTTACAGAAAGAAAACATCAGCTCCTTTCCTAAAGCAACAGTCTCTATTATAAGGCAGGGAAGGAGAGAATATGAACATACAGAATAAGCAAGGGCCTTGAAATAAGTATGAAGTATATTTTACCAGGGTTTGATCACAGTTACATTGTTAGTAAAATAGCCATATATTAAATAAATCCCATTTAATTTAGATGTGAAATCTAAATTAGATGTGAAATTATACAAAAAATTAGGAAAATCAATTTGTGGTTAAATGATTGCTAGAAGTAAAGTTTGATTTTACAGGGCAAAGAGTACAGGAAGAAAAACACAATATTATCCCAAGACAGCTAGAGTAGAGTAACACAGAGGAGGGAGCTGCACACAGACTTTTGAACATCTACAAAATGATTCCCTCAAGACTATGACTGAGTATTGATCTTTAGTGAAATTCATTAGGGCCAGAGAAAGAATATCTAGAAAGCAGTAGGCTGAACAATTTCTAGAGCTCACACAAGACTGGAAATAATTTTCAATCTTGCCAGCCAGAATGGAAAAATGTCATAATATATGGAACATCAGGCAGAGGACTCAGAAAGGTGTTACCTTAGGAAATGGGCTAAATTAGCCCTAGTTTAAAGGCTGCTATTGAACTACTTTAACAAAGCTTGAAAGCCTCAATAAAGCTTAAAGAAAGTATCAAATGGAACAAAGTTATTTTAAATAATTTAATTACATGCCAAAGTTAAGTCCAATAGGGCTTAAAATTAACAAATCCAGCAAACATCAATGCAAAATTGATCATGTTTGATATCCAAAAAAAAAATTGCCAGCCAGAAGAGACAACTCTCCCATGCAGAAGAATTTCAAATAATTTATGTAGATATGCCATTTTCAAGGAGAAGGAGCATAACTCTCCACTTTTTAACTGTGGGTTTTGCATAGTAACTTCCTTCTGAAGAGAGCAGTATGGAAAATGGAGGGAAAGAATAATATTATAGTGGAGAAACCTGGCACTCACTACCTCAGCTGGGTGATTAAAGCCAACATCAATGGTCATAAATCATGCTGACAGTATATGTGCTTGATATATGATGAAAATGGCACTTTTAACTATGTGGCCTTCCTTTCAATAACTTATAACCTTGATCTTATGAGAAAACGTCAGACAAATTGCAATAATGTGGCATTCTACAAAGTACATGACCAGCACTCCTTAAAATTGTCGAAGTTAAAAACAAAAACGTCGAAGTCATCAAAAACAAAGAAAGTCTAAAAACTGTCATGACCAAGAACTTAAAAAAATACAACTAAATGTGATGTGGCATCATAGATGGAATCCTGGAACAGAAAAATAACATTAGATAAAAACAAAAGAAACCTAAAGAAACTATGGATGTTATTTAATAATAATATATTAAAAATAATAATACATTAATATTAGTTCATTAATTGTAAAAATAAATCACACTAAATGTAAAATGCCATTCACAATAGGAGAAACTGGGGATGAGGTCTATAAGAACTTTATGTACTATCTTCTCAGTTTTTCTGGAAATCTAACAATATTCTAAGAAATAAATTTGTTAAAAAGAAAAAAAGTTCTGCCCTGGCTGGTGTGGCTCAGTGGGTTAAGCACTGACTGGCCTGCAAACCACAAAGTTGTGGATTTAATTCCCAGTCTAGAGCACATGTCTGTGTTACAGGCCAGGCCAGGTCCCCAGTAGGGGGCGCATGAAAGGCAACTACACGTTGATGCTTTTCTCCCTCCTTTCCCCTCTAAAATAAATAAATAAAATATTTTATTTTAAAAAAGAAAAGAAAAATATTACTAGCCATGCAAAGCAGCAGGAAAATATGACCCATAGTCAGGAGAAAAATCAAGCAATAAAAACATATGCAGAAATAACAACAAGGTGGAATTAGCAAAGACATTAAAACACCTATCATAAATGTCTTCCACTTGCTTGATAATGTAAAGGAAAGCATGAACATGGTGAGGAGAAAAATGGGAGATATACAAAGACCCAAATGAAACTTTTAGAAGTGAAATGTATCTGAAATGAAAAACATTAACAAAATGAAAAGAATTAACAAAAGATTCAGCAGTGCAGAAGAAAAGATGAGAGAACTTGAATGGCAATATAAACTATTCAAAAATGAAGTACAGAGAGTAAAAAAAGCCAAAAATAACTGAACATCAATGACAGGTGAACCAATATCAGGCGGTCTAACATATAAAATTTAGAGCCCAAGAAGGAGAGAAGAAAGGGGGATAGGTGAAAAATACTTGAAGAACTAATAGCTAACATTATTTTGAATGTGATGACAACTATAAACCCATATATTCAAGAAGCTCACCCTGGCTTGTATGGTTCAGTGGGTTGAGTGCTAGTCTGCAAACCAAAGGGTTGCCAGTTCGATTCCCAATCAGGGCACATGCCTGGGTTTTGGGCCAGGTCCCCAGTTGGGGACATGAGAGAGGCAACTACACATTGATATTTTTCTCCCTCTCTTTCTCCCTCGCTTTCTCTAAAAATAAAATAAATAAAATCTTAACGAAAAAAGAAGATGCTCAATGAACCACAAGCAGAATGAACACAAAGAAAATCACACCAAGACCCAGTATAATCAAACTAGTAGAAAGAAGTAACAAAGAGTAAATCCTAAAAGTAGCCAAAAAAATGCATACAGAAAAATAAAGATAAAAATGATAATAGACATCTCATTGGAAACTAAGCAAGTCACAAAACAATGGAGTGATATTTAAAGTACTGAAAAAGAAATCCATCAACCCAGAGTTCTATTCAGGAAAAAAAATCTTTCAAAAAATAAGGTAAAATAAATATTTTTTTCAGACAAACACAGGCTGAGGTAATTCCTTACTAGCATACTTGAACCATAAAAAATTTAAAGGAAGCTCTTCAAGCAGACAGAAAAATGATATCAGATGGAAATTTGTATCTACATAAAAATAAAGAGTGCCAGAAATTGTAAATATGTGAATGTAAAAGATATTTCTTCATTTAAAAAATTTATTTAAATGATAATTGACTTTAAAAACATATGGAGTTTAGAATTTGTAGAAATAAAATGTATGACAAAGGGTGAAGAATATAAAAGTATACTGGTGTAAATTTTTTACGCTACATGCAAAGGGCTGTTACTTGCAGGTAGATAGTATGGGAAAGTAAAATATATGTATTGTAAAATGAAAGAAACCAAACATGTAAAAAATATGTTTAAATAAAATGAAAAAGTAGAGATAATAGGTCACTAGTGAAAATGAAAGGGAAAACTAAAAGACATTAACAAAGATATTAAAATACCTATCATACCTATCTGATTTGCCTCTGTCTCACCCCCAGCTGCAGAGTTGGCCCACAACCCAGGCATGTGCCCCAACAGGGAATCAAACTAGCAACCTTTTGGTTTGCAGGCCAGTGCTCAGTCCACTGAGCCACAGCAGCCAGGCCAATGAGGTTTCTTTTTTTCACTTAATCCCTTCACCTTTTTCACCCAGTTTCCCTACATCCCTCCCCTCTGACGGCTGTCAGTCTGTTCTCTGTATCTATGAGTCTGTTTCTATTTTGTTGGTTTATTTTGTTCATTAGATTCTACATATAAGAAATCATATGGTATTTGTCTTTCTCTGACTGGCTATTTCACTTAGCATAATGCTCTCATGCTCTTGCAAAGGTAAAATTTCCTTCTTTTTTATGGCTGAGTAGTATTTCATTGTGTAAATGTACTACAGGGTATTTATCCACTCATCTACTGATGGGCACAGACAACAAAATGATGATTACAAGAGGAAAAGGAGGGTGGGGGGAGATAGAAGAGGGTGAAAGTAGGAATAAATAGTGATGGAAGGAGACTTGACTTTGGGTAGTGAACACACAATATGATATACAGATGGTGTATTATAGAATTATACACTTGAAACCATATAATTTTATTACTCAATGTCACCACAATAAATTCAATGAATTTTTTTTAAAGTGAGTTTCTTCTATGTTAATTACACCAGAGTAAGGCTGATTTTTTAAGTGTCAATTACCTGGAAAAATTATTAATGATAGATTTGTGATTTTCATTAAGTCAGTAACTAATAATAATAATGAGTCTATATGAATTCTATAAAAACTATATTTAGAACTTTTTAATTTTTATGAAGATTTGTATTTAGAACTTTATGTTCTTGAAATGCCATTTGTATTCATTTGTCTTGCTCAATTCTTTGGTATCTGCAGGATGAAAATAACTTAGTGTTCATATTAGGCACACCTATTGAAATTACTGGTTTTCTTTTATTGTGCTATAGATCTCTAAATAATCTTCTAAGATATTATACTCTACATTATGAACATCAAACACAAGACTTATAAATACCCTATTACATTCAAGGAGTATGTACAATAAATTTCTTCTCCATGGCAGAAACGCTTCAGGAATCTATGTAACTCATTTAGCAAAGGAAGATAAAATATTCATTGTCACAATGTATACAACAATTAAAACAAAATCATAGGCTGAGAGGTAATTCTTGTATCAGACTCTATTTACCAGTAAAAAGTCATTAATTCTTAGGTCATAGTACCAGAAAAAATTCAGTCACACCAACTAGCCTTATTTTGCTAAACTTGATCCTTCCCCCATCCCAGTCTCTGAAGTACTAATTAAGACCACAGAAGTGGTCCCACAGATGAAACATACATTAGGAGCTTCAGGAACCAATAGCTACTATCCACTGATACCTGGAGAAAGAGTGGACTGCATTTCCCTCCACATCATGTACTGGATGGGACCTTTGTACAGCCCTGGGTTCAGCTTTTTTGAGATAAGCTCTCTGGGTGTCAGCATCGTTATTCCTTGCTCCAAGCTGCAAGGGACACAAATCATTTATTTTAGACATTCTCCAAGGACTGAAGGTAGGGTACTAATATATGGAAACACCACCTACCTATCCAAGAAAGGTGTGATGTCCTAGAAGAGGAAAGGAGAAATAGAAAAGTTAGATGCCTGTTCATCGACTGCAGAAATTTCTTTGGTGATACTGGCCCCCACTAGAATTTAATTGTTAATACTGGAATCCTGTGCAGATGGTCCCCATTCCATCACCACCTTTCACCCTTCATGTGTCTTTCTGATCTGCATCCTTCATCTAATCCAAGATAAATTGGCTCTATCTTGCTCTAATTTTCTAGTTCTCTTTTACATGGAAGAAGAAAGAAGATTAAGCTATATTTACCTATACCACCATATAGTCTTAGGAGAAAAACACAATAGGTATTCTCACCCCAAGACCACTGTTTCTTAGTCTGGGTGATTAAGCTGCTGAGTGTTGAGGTGGCAACCAAAGCCACTTTAGAAGTGAACCTTCGGTTAGCAAAGATTGGCAAACAGCTTTTTAAACAGATCTCTTTATAATTGCTGAGAGCCAAAGATACAGCTTAGGTCACAGCATTCTTTTTGAGAAATAAAGCTTCGAAGTTCTTTTTTTTAAGATTTTATTTATTTATTTTTAGAGAGGGAAGAGAGGGAGAAAGAGAGAGAGAGAGAGAAACATCAATGTGCAGTTGCTGGGGGCCGTGGCCTGCAACCCAGGCAAGTGTCCTGACTGGGAATTGAACCTGCGATGCTTTGGTTCGCAGACCGCGCTCAATCCACTGAGCTACACCAGCCAGGGCACTTCAAAGTTCTTTATGGAGAAATTTTAAAATATTAATACAAATGCCATTGATGGCATTTTATTATCTTCTTTTCTAGGAAGATGAGAGTAAAACCTTATATTGAGTGTAAGGCAAAAGTAGCCTCCTGCTTTTCTCCCAGAGAATCTTCAAAGCACTACAGCAGGTCCCCCCACCACCCCCTATGGGGAAAAGCTGCTTCTACTTCCTTTCTAACCCTCTTTCCCCTAGTAGTGTACCCATAGTCATGTTGATATGGAATCTTACTTTGAGAAAGTCGAAGGGGTTCTGCTGTTCCATCCGTGCCTGGACGCTCAGCAACATGTCCTTGACTAGAACATACTGTTCTTGAAGCTGGTTGACATTCAGTTCCATCTCCTCATTCAAGGCTTTCCCCTCTTCCCGGAGCTCATTTAAAATGTCCTTTTCTTTGCATTGCAGAAACTGATGCAGCTTAAAAAACTCCAAGGAGATGTGTTGTTGCAGATGTAGCTTGTTTTCCTGGAAACCTCCATGATCATCACCATGGTAATTACTGAGACTAGCTCTCGGGGGTGGGGGCCCACACCACCAATACTCACACAATTTGGGAAATACCATAACAGGAAAATGCATTAAAATGGCTGCTGAGTACCCACATTCAGCCTTACTAAAAGAAGCCCTTTTGTGGTGGAAAGGGAGACTTAGCTCCATCCTTCTCAACTAGTTTAATAATTCAGGATGAAATAGTTGAAAGTGACCTCCAGGTTCTTATTACAGTACTGAGGTGGTAAACAATGCCATATTAAATAGGACTTTAGGGTTAATTAAACATTCTAGAGTGAATGATAGTACTCTCCTACCAAAAAGTGGAAACACTATCTACTAAGTGATGCTTTTAGAAAGGGCCGTAAGGAGGTGGAAAGAAATGCCCTAATCGAGAAATTGGATCATTAGAACTGGGGGGATGCCACACCTGCTGCCAGAACAATACAAAAGAAGAGATGGGAAATGTTTGAAGTACTGAAATTGATAACTGATACACTTGCAGCTCTTAGGTGATCTCAACATCCTCATGGGTGACCCATCTGATATTCTGGCTTCTTGGTTCCTTATTCTCATATTTAGTGATTTCCAGCTTTATCTGCTCATTCTCTTAATTACACTGAGGATTTTATCATCCCCAGCAATTTCACCATCTCCAAAATTAACTTTTTATACTCATTTACTCAGGTACCCCATTGCAATTGTTGGGTCTCGCTGAAACCTGTATATTTACCCCTTAATTTCTATTCCTTCAGCTTCTCTCTTTATGTCCCCACTTTTCCAACTTTGATTCCAAGGTCCATCATTGTCATTGCTTTTAAAATAGGCTTAACTCTCTTTCCTCTAGCTCACACTTTTCCAGTTTTCCTTTCACCTGTTTTACCACTGTTTCTGTCTTATTTGTTGGTTCTAGAGTTACTTATATTCTGTCTTGGGCTCTTTTCCATTCTCATTCTACACTCTTTCTCCAAGTAATATCCTCTTTTCCCACAGCCTAAATACCATCTATTTCCTGACTTATTTCTAGCCTAGTCCAACTTCTAAGCTACAGATTCCTATATCCAACTGTCTATTTGACATCTGCACTCACTCCTAAAATCTAATGAATCACCCCATCCAGGTTATTTTTATCTCCAAAGCATATACTGAAGCTGTTTATTTCTTTCCATCTTCACTGCCTCTCTAGACCAAGCCACCATCATCATTCCCTGGGATCACTGCAGTAGCCTTTTGACTATTATCCATGTCATTGTCTCTCTCAATTCATTCTCTGCATAACTACCAGACTGAAATTTTCAGAGTAAGATTAAACCATACCTTATTTACACATTTTAATGGCTTTTCATTATTCTCTGCATGAAGTCCAAAATTTCTAACATTAATCTACAAGGGCCTACATCTTTGGGCTCACATCTGCCCCTTCAGTCTCATCAAGATCCAGTTTTATTGGCTTTCTCTCTGTTTAACATAACAACTGACATCCTCTCTCAGGACTTTTCTATATGCTCTTTATTCTTTATAGAACATTCTTCAGAACACTTCCTTCATCTTCTCCTCACTGGGTCACTTAGCTAAGGTGCTTACCCTTCGTCTCTCAATTATTAATAGGTGACTTCTTCAGGAAACAGCCCTGCCTCAGTCTACATTAGGTTCTCCATTTATATGCTCTCATGGTACCCTATATTTTAATTAAAAGTAATTATCACCATTGTTATTTTATTGCTATTGATGGGAGTATTCATTAATATTCATCTCCCAACTGAGTGGAATATAGTGTCTAACCTAATGCCTGACCCACTCAATAAATACTTTTTGAATGAATGAACTTTAACTGTAGAAGCTGAACTGGGAACTCTTGCAACAGGAACAAGATTCTTTAGAGGCATCATTATTTCCATCTATTCTTTCTCTCACTGTATATAATATTTCTTTCAGATGCCAAACACCAGAGAATACTCTCCTCCACAGAATAATTAATAAAATAGAACTCCCAATTTAACCCCCCAATCTAGTGACTGATTTGCCAAGTCTCTAACCACTAATGTCCAAGAGCTCCTGTGAAAGTATAGGCAATAGCGTTACTTTGTTAGGGGGAAGCTGGACAAGATTAAATCAGATGGTAAAACCCAGCAATCTGAGAGACCTTGTTTCAGAGGTAGACTGGTTGTAAACCCAAAGAAAAGAAAGGTGTTTCTTTGGACATAGCTATCTTCAGTTGATTTGCCATACGTAAATTTCTTATTTTGCCAATAACCAAGAGGAAGGACCAGACAAATCACAACCCCACAACAATCACCCAGCAACTGAACCATCAAAAGGATCAGCATATTAGGGGAAAGGCCAGTGTGCTCTCTCTGTTGCTCAACTATTGGCAACCTACTCTACTGCTATACTTCTTTCTACCCTATTGTGTCTATTTTTTAATTCTATAGTCCAGGTCTCTATAGCGCAGTGTATTGATAATGTATGTATAGGCACATTTCTACCCAAATAACTAAAGTTATAAAGAGGGTATATTCTAGTTCTATCTCATTACCCCCTACCCTGCTCCTCACCTTGTAATCAGCAATAGCGTCTTTCTGCATGTTCTTCAGGGCCTGAAGTTCCTTCAGGGTTGCCTCCAGTTGACCTTTATAGATGATAATCTCCTCCTGAAAATACCACATAGAATTAACCCACACTGACCTGAGAGATGAAGGGCCATAGGGGGCATCTCCCTCAAAGCCCTAGTATGTCAGAAAAAAAAATCCAGCTCTTGCTGCAAAAGTCTTTCCTTTCCCCACTGTCATAGTTTCTGCCTCTCAAGAATTTTGAAGGAGATTACAAGCAACAGAAAAACTTAGGGTTTTTTTACCTTCTTAGTAACTACAGGGATTTAAGAAACATAACTACTACATTTTCTACTCTAGTTACACTGTTCTTACTATACTTTTATTTACATTGTTCTCACTTCAAATACTCATTTCTTCCTTCTGCCTATCCAAATCCAAATGATTTCCCAGTTCAAACTTTCTTTCACCATATACCCCCTGAATATTTCAGTTTTCTCTCATCTTTTCTGAAATTCTAAGCATTTATGAATTACTAAAGTGACAAAATTTAGCTGTCAGTAGTATACTATATTATATTACCTCTGTTGTTTTATTCATTTTGGCTGAATTTCAAAACTCTCATAACAAGAGCAATGTCTTTTACATTCATATTTTACATGATGTCTAGTACAGCACGGTCATATCAGGGTTTAAGTAAATATTTGATTGATTGAAAGAGTAGGCCACAGCTCCTCCACTACTTTCCTGTATCAGCACCTCCAGAGAAAGAACACTGTAAGATATATTGCATTTTCTGAGCATTCTGAGCTTTCTAATAATTATCTGAAAAGAGATGAGTCATCTGGAAGAGATAAGAAGCCCTACAAAGATTTTTCCCACAGCTTTCCTCAAGTATTGTGCAAGGCCTAGGGCTCACCCACCATGAAGAAGTGGACAGCATCAGAGATCTGCAGGTACTCTTTAGACTGCTCCACAGACAACTGAGCATCTTTGCATTGGAAGCAGATCAGCTTCCCTTCTGGCTTACTGAACAGTTTCAGGTTCTCTCCATGTTCTGGGCACTGTGGATAGCCCTTGAGTAGGTGTAGTTCCTTAATCTTATCTATCAGCTTATCCAGTACAAGGTTGAACGTACAGTTGTTATATTGACATGTCATCTTACACTCAGGACAGAATGTTTCCTTTGCTTGCTGCTTCCAAAAGTTTTGAATACAGGCCTGGCAGAAGTTATGGCCACAGGTTAGCATCAGTGGATCCTGGAACCAATCATTACAAAGTGGGCAGTGTAGCTCCTTAGTAATATCTTGTATCTGCCCTTTAGAGGGTATCCGTGTGATCAAATCATTCACTTCAATGTTGGAGGAGGATTTGGAAGATACCTTTAGGGAAAAAACAGCTAAAATGAGTTCTCTTTCTAGCTGTCCACCCCAGGATAGTGGACTCCATTCCTAAAGAAGCTGGGAATTGGTGCAGCCAAAGTAAAAGCACCCTAATCTTTTCTATGAAAGTGACCCAATAAATTTAGTGTTTTGTAACATCATCATTCATTACTACTTCCAACCTTATTTAAACTTTAATAGAGAGCCAAGACAAAAGAAGAAAGAGTACTCAACCAAAGAAATGTATTTTGTTGTGCATCCCTCCCTTCACCTCCTTTCCCCATGTATCATTTGAAAGTTAGGGGCTCAACAAATGAATTAGGAGAATGGATGTCTGCCCTCACAGTAAGTGAGGTTACCTCTTTGCTTAAGATAACTTGTCTGAATCTCTACTCTTATAATAGGTCCTTTACCCCACCACTTGATAGAAACTGCTTAAACCTTGCTGTGGAGTTTGCAAACACTCATGTAATGACTTGTTCTCAATCTTCATTCTCTTTGACTTAATGAGTCAGTCCTTTGGTTCTTGTGGTGCAATACTGTCATAGTTCTACCTCTGCCTTGGCTGGTTTCTCTTCCTCTTTTTACTTTCTTAAGTAACAATCATTGTGATCTGTCTTTACCTCTCTTCTAGCTCTATTTTCTCTTCTCATCAAGTGAGCTATTCATTGCAATTACTTCACGTACAACTTCTATAGAGGTGACTCCCAAATCTGTATCTCTGAGCCCACATCCCTGAACCCACAACTGGGTCCTTCAAGCTGGAACAATACTGAAATAGAATTCATATTTCCCCCTAAACCAGTTCCTTCTCCCTACTTCCTTGTTATCACACCACCAATTTCCCATTTGTGAAATCTGAGTTATTTTTGGTGGTTCTCTTCTTCTTTTCCCTAATCAGTCGTAATCAGTTGTAAATCATCTAATCAGTTGTAAAATCCAGTTAATAATGATTGCTAACCCTCCTCTGCCTCCAAAATCTTCTGTTGCTTTGAATAGTCTACCAAACTTGTTGTGGGTTTATTTTAAAGGGCCATAGAATTCAGAATTCTCTACAACATGTTGCAAACTAATATTTATAGTCTTATTTCCCATAATTTTTTTGTACAGTGAAAATTTTTAATTTACCATCATTTTACACATTAACAGTTCATTCAAATTCCATTTAACCAAAAGAAAACAAAAAGCTTTTTTTAAGATTTATTCCATTTTTTGTGCTAAGTTGAATGGACAATTCTATGGAAGTAAAGAGAGAAATAAACCTGTTTATTCTCCATCCTCTCAATATGTGCTTAGAAGATCAAACTCAGAAAGATATGCCCATCAGGGAATATCCAAGTACAAAATATACTGCATTTAAGCCTATCAGGCTGTCTTAAAAACTTTAAAATTAGATGTATTCCATATAAGGTAAAACTTGTGAGAGAACCTGGCCAACTGAGGGTGACTTAAGAGAAGGGTTGCCTAGCAGAGCCAGTTTTTAATTCTAGTGAATGTAGTACATTTTGGAAACAGAAGCAATTTAGGAACTTTATTGAATGTGTTCTTTTAGTGGTTGCCAAGGCAGGGGAAAGAGGGAAATGAGGAGTGATTATGATGGGTATAGAATTTTTTTTTCGGGGGAGAGATGTACAGTGAGAAAAGAAACTTTATTCAGCACAAACAGCTCCATTGTGATACAGCACAGGTCTGGAATAACTAGATCATGTTACAGCTCAATTATGAAGCAGTACCACTGTGAAACAGCATGGCTGTGAGGAGGCCCTGGGGCTAGGCCTCTCTTTGGCTAGACAGCTTTGCTCTGCTCTCTTCTGCTCTGCTCCACCTGCTCTGATCTTGGTCTGGTCACTATGCTCACCTCTGCCCTGTTGGAATTTCTTTTGAAGGTGATAGAAATGATCTAGAATTAGATTGTGGTAATGGTTGTACAACTTGGTGACTATGCTAAAAAATCACTGAATTGTACACTTTAGAAGGGTGAATTTTATGATATGAAAATATATACTTAATGTTATTGATTGTTGATTGTTATTCGATCAATTCATCTTGCTGCTTGAGGTTTTGCCAACTGCCCTGACTTTCAAGAATATGTCTTCTGCTATAAAACAAGAGATTAGGCCTGGCTGGGGTGGCTTAGTGGATTGAATGCTGGCCTGTGAATCAAAGGTTGCTGGTTCTATTCCCAGTCAGGGCACATGCCTGGGTTGCGGGCCAGGTCCCTGGTTGGGGATGTGTGAGAGGCAGCCAACTAATGTTTCTCTCTCCCATCAATATTTCTCTCCCTCCATTTCTCCCTCCTTCCCCTCTCCCTGAAAATAAATAAAATCTTTAGGAAAAAAACCCAAGAGATTATTTTAATCATATTAACTAAGATTTACTCAGCATTCACTGTGCAAAAATGGTTTATGTGCATAATTTTATCATCATAACAGTCCAGCCCGCAGGCTCCAGACCTAGCAGCCAGCTGTGGTGGCTCATCCTAGCAAGCAGTCACCACTTAGAGAAGACAGCATAAGGAATTCATCTGATTACCAGTGACATTTAAATATTTGTGAAATTTAATAATAACTGCAGTTCTGGTTCATGATTGTCAAAGAAAGCAGAGAACATAGGGTTTACAAAAGGTGCATGTTTGGGCAGATATGAAAGCTAATGCTTTGTAAACTTTAAAATAGGAGCTGGAAATATAATGATAAACAAAACAGTTGTTTCCTGCTCTCACAAAAGTTTACTGAGGAATATAAAATCAAACTAACAAGTAACAAAGACCCATTTGAGATGTAGTGGTTTCAGCAAGACCTCAGTTTCCTTCCTTCTGCCCTTATAATTTAGACAGCTGTTCCTTTCAGATTTTCATTCATTACTGTCATAACTCTCTACCGTGTTGACCCTGCTTTGCCTTGTATCAGTGGTACCTCCAGAAAAATACTTATTTGGGGCAATGTTAAATTATGCTGCAGTTTTATGCTACCATTTATGTTTGTTATAAGCAAATTCATCATCTGAATCCTGAACAGATTTGTATCATCAGGTTAAACAAAGCTGGCCTTGTTTAGCTTTTTCTTGTCTGGGAAGCTCTTTATCTGTCCTTCAATTCTAAATGATAGTTTTGCTGGATAGAATAATCTGGGTTGTAGCTTCTTGCTTTTTATCACTTTGAATATTTCTTGCCAATCCCTTCTAGCCTGCAAAGTTTCTTTTGATAAATCTGCTGTCAGTTTTATGGGGACTCCTTTGTATGTAACCAACTGCTTTTCTCTTGCTGCTTTTAAGATTTTCTCTTTGTCAGCTTTCCAGACAAAAGGAGGCTAAAAGAATACATCTCCACCAAGCCAGCATTGCAAGAGATGTTAAAGGGACTACTTTAACAAGAAGAAGAAATAGAGAAAGGGGGAGAATACAGGTACAAAGGGAAAAAATGGCAATGAATAAGTACCAATCATTAATAACCTTGAATGTAAATGGATTAAATGCCCCAATCAAAAGACACAGGATAGTAGAATGGATAAGAAAACATGACCCACATATATACTGTCTACAAGAAACCCACATCAGTACAAAACATATACACATGCTGAAAGAGAGGGAATAGAAAAAAGTATTCCATGCAAATGGACATGGAAAAAACCTAGGATGGCAATACTTATATCAGACAAAGTAGACTGCAAAACCAAGGCCATAAGAAGAGACAAAGAAGGTCACTACGTAATACTTAAAGTAGAGTCCAGCAGGAGGATATAACTCTTATAAATATATATATACCCAAATAGGTGCATATATATATATAAATTTTTTAGGACTTTAAGAAAGAGATAAATAGCAATACAGTCATTGTAGGGGGTTTTAACACCCCACTGTCAACAATGGATAGATTTTCCAAACAAAAAAATTAACAAAAATATTGTAGCATTGAGTGACACTCTAGATCAAACAGACTTTATTGAGATTTATAGAACATTTCACCCCAAGGAGCAAAATATACATTCTTCTCAAACACACATGGAACATTCCCAATGACAGACCATGGTGGGACACAAAACAAGCCTTACAAATTCAAGAAAATTGAAATCATATCAAGCATCTTCTTAGATCACAGTGGCTTGAATGAATTAACAATGATATCAATGAAGAAATTAAAAAGTAGCTGGAAACAAATGAAAATGAATACACAGCAACCCAAAGCCTATGGGACAAGCAAAGGCAGTCCTGAAAGGAAAGTTCATAGCAATACAAGCCTACCTAAATAAAATACAAAAATCTCAAGTAAACAGCCTAACCCTATATCTACAAGAACTAGAGGAACAACAACAAAGCCCTGAGTAAGCAGAAGGAAAGAAATAATCAGATCAGAGAAGAATTAAATGACATAGAGACAAAAAAAAAAAAAAAAAAAAAAAAAAAAAAAAAAAAAAAAAAAAAAAAAAAAAAAAAAAAAAAAAAAAAAAAAAAAAAAAAAAAAAAAAAAAAAAAAAAAAAAAAAAAAAAAAAAAAAAAAAAAAAAAAAAAAAAAAAAAAAAAAAAAAAAAAAAAAAAAAAACAATTCAAAGGATCAATGAATCCAAGAGCTGTTTTTTTTTTTTGAAAGATGAACAAAATTGACAAACCATTAACCAGAGTCATTAAGAAAAAAAGAAAGGACTGAAATATGTAAAATCAGAAATGAAAGAGGAGAAGTAACGGCTAATACCACACAAATACAAAGGATTGTAAGAAATTACTATGAACATCTATATGCCTAGAAACTGGACAACCTGGGTGAAATGGATAAATTTCTAGAAATATACAATCTTCCAAAACTGAATCAGGAAGAAGCAGAAAACCTGAATAGGCCAACAACAACTAGCAAAATTGAAGCAGTAATCAAAAAACTACTGACACACAAAAGCCCTGGACCAAATGGCTTCACCAAAACATTCCAAGAACTAACTCCTATTCTTCCCAAACTACTCCAAAAAATTCAAGGAGAGGAAAGACTCCCAAACTCTTTTTGTGAGACCAGTATTATCCTAATCACAAAACCAGGTAAAGACATAACAAAGAAAGAAAATTATAGGCCAATATGTCTGATGAACATAGATGCTAAAACCCTCAACAAAATATTGGCAATCCTGATTCAAGAATACATTAAAAAGACCATACACCAGAATCAAGTGGGATTTATCCCAGAGATGCAAGGATGGTACCATACTTGCAAATCAATAAATGGGATACGTCTCATAAACAGAATGAAAGACAAAAATTGCATAATTATATCAATAGATGCAGAAAAAGCATTTGATAAAAGCCAGCACTGATTTATGATTAAAAAAAAAAAACAACACTCAGCAAAGTGGGAATAGAGGAAGCATACCTCAATATAATAAAGGCCATGTATGAAAAACCTACTGCCAATATCATACTCAATGAGCAAAAAATAAAAGTGTTTATTTTATGTTCAAGAACAAGACAAGGGTGTCCACATGCACCACTCTTAATGACATAGTACTAGAGGTTCTAGCCACAGTGTTGAGACAAGAAGAGGAAATAAAAACCATCCAAATTGAAATGGAGGAAGTAAACTGTCATTGTTTGCAGAAGACATGATAATGTACATAGAAAACCCTATAGTCTCCACAAAAAAACTACTCAACCTAATAAGTGAATTTGGTAAAGTAGCGGGATACAAAGTCAATATTCAGAAATCGATGGCATTTTTCTATGCCAACAATGAAATATCAGAAACAGAACCTAGGAAAAAAATCCCAATAAAGTACCTAGGAATACATTTAACCAGGGAGGTAAAAGACCTGTACTTGGAAAACTACAGAACACTGAAGACAGAAATTGAGGAAGATACAAATAGGTGGAAGCATATATTATCATAATGCCTTGTTTATGTATTGGAAGAATTAAGATAATTAAAATGTCCATATTGCCCAAAATGATCTATAGATTGAATGCAATTCATATTAAAATACCAATGATGTACTTCACACACCTAGAACAAATACTACAAAAATTTATATGAAACAAAAAAAATACCCCAAATAGCCACAGCAATCTTGAGAAAGAAGAATAAAGTTGGAGGGATCACAACACTTGATATCAAATTATACTACAATGACAATGTAATCAAAACAGTGTGGTACTGGCATAAGAACAGACACATAGATCAATAGCCCAGAAATAAACTCATGTCTCTATGGTCAATTAATATTTGACAAAGGGGGTACTAGTATACAATGGAATAAAAATAGCCTCTTCAATAAATGATGTTGAGATAACTGGACTAGTACATGCAAAAAAATGAAACTAGACCGCCAACTTCCACCGTGCACCAGAATAAACTTTACGCGCTGCCTTTCAGCCCCCGGTGCACCTACGTGTGGTGCAGGGGTGTCAGGCTGCAGCACCAGAGCAGGAGCTTGTGCATAACTGGAGCCAACTGCTCCCTGCCTGGTGGCCTTTTTAACTGCGAGCGACATGACAGAAAAAAAAAAAAGAATAAACTCAAAGTGGATGAAAGACTTAAATACAAGTTGTGATACCATAAAAGTTGTAGCAGAAAACACAAACAATAAAATTTCAAGTATCAGACATAGCAATATATTTGCTTATATATCACCCAGGACAAGGAAAATACAAACAAATGTGACTTCATCAAATTACAAAGCTTCTCCATGGCTAAAGAAACCATCATCAAAATGAAAAGAGAACCAGCTGTATGGGAGAAGGTATTTGCCTATGATACATTGGACAAGGGTTTAATCTACAAAATATATAAAGAACTCATATGACTCAACACCAAGAAGACAAACAATCCAATTGAAAAAATGGCCAAAGGACCTAAATAGACACTTCTCTAAGGAGGACATACAGATGGCCCATAGACGTGAAAAAAAATGGTCAACATCACTAGCCATCAGAAAGCTGCAAATTACAACCACAATAAGATATTGCCTCATGCCTCTCAGAATGTCTATCATTAATAAATCAATGAACAACAAGTGCTGGCAAGGATGTGGAGAAAAGGGAACCCTAGTGCACTCTTGGTGGATATGCAGACTGGTGCAGCCACTATGGAAAACAGTATGGAATTTTCTTAAAAAATTAAAAACATAACTGCCTTTTGACCCAAATACATTGCTGGGAATATACCCCAAGAATCATGAAACACCAGTTCAAAAGAACTTATGCACCCCTATGTTCATAACAGTGCTATATACAATAGCCAAGTGCTGGAAACAGCCTAAGTGCCCATCAGTAGATGAGCAGATTAAAAAAACCGGTACATTTACACAATGGAATACTATGCAGCAGAAAGAAGGAATTCCTATCCTTTGTGGCAGCATGGATGTAACTGGAGACTATTATGCAAATAAGCCAGTCAGTGAAAGACAGATATCATATGTTCTCACTTATAAGAGGAATCTAATGAATGAAATAAGTTAACAAGCAAAACAGAACCAGAGATATATAAGCAGGGAACAGCCTGACAGCTGCCATAAGAAAGAGGGAATGGGGAAATGGTGGAAAGAAGAGGAAGGGACTGGTCAAAGATCATATTTCAATGACACATGGACATGGACACAGTGTGGGGTTTGACTGTGGTAGCCAGGGTTGATGTGGGTGGAGGATGGGAAAGAAGGTAAATTGGGACAACTATAATAGAATAAACAAGAATAAGAAAAGATTCTCTCTTCATCTTTAGCCTTTGGCATGTTAATTATGATGTGTCTTAGTGTAGGCCTCTTTGGGCTCATTTTATTTGAGGCTCTGTACTTTCTGGACTTGTATGTCTATTTCTTCACCAAGTTAGGGAAGTTTTCTGTAATTATTTTTTAAATCTATTTTATTGATTATGCTATTACAGTTGTCCCAGTTTTCCCCCGTTTGTCCCCCCCCCCGTCTGGTACCCCCATTCTTTCCAGCAATCCATCCCCCGCACCTTAGTTCATGTCCATGGGTCCTGAATATAAGTTCTTTGACTTCTCCATTTCTTAATACTATTCTTAACATCCCCCTGTCTATTGTGTTTGTTTGTTTGTTTGTTTAGATTTTATTTATTTATTTTTAGAGAGAGGGAAAGGAAGGGAGAAAGAGAGGAAGAAAAGCATCAATGTGTGAGAGATACATTGATTGATTGCCTCTCACACACCTGCAACTGAAGACCTGGCCTACAACCCAGGCATGTGACCTGACCGGGAATCAAACCAGCAACCTTTCAGTTCTCAGGCTGGCACTCAATCCACTGAGCCACACCTGCCACAGCCCCCTGTCTATTTTGTACATACCAATTTATGCTTCTTAATCCCTTCACCTTTTCCCCCATTCTTCTCCTTCCCTCTCCCAGCTGATAACCCTCCAAATGATCTCCATATCTATGATTCTGTTCCTGTTTTGGTTGTTTGCTTACTTTGGTTTTTAGATTCAGCTGTTGATATTTGTGGATTTGTTGCCATTTAAATGTTCATAGTTTTGATTTTCTTCTTTTTCTTAAATAAGTCCCTTCAACATTTCATGTACTAATGGCTTGGTGATGATCAAGTCCTTTAGCTTTATCTTGTCTGGGAAGCACTTTATATATGCTCTTCCATTATAAATGATAGCTTTGCTGAGTAGAGCAATCTTGGCTATAAATCCCTGATTTTTATGATTTTGAATATTTCTTGCCAATCCCTTCTTGCCTGCAAAGTTTCTTTTGAGAAATCAGCTGGCAGTCTTATGGGAACTCCTTTGTAGCTAACTCTCTGCCTTTCTCTCGCTGCTTTTAAGATTTTTTATCTTTAACTTTAGACATTTTAATTATAATGTGCCTTGATGTGGTCCTCTTTGGGTCCAACTTGTTTGGAACTCTCTATTCTTCCTGTAGTTGTATATCTGTTTCCTTCACCAAATTAGGGAAGTTTTCTTTCATTATTTTTTCAAATAAGTTTTCCATTTCTTGCTCTTTCTTTTCTCCTTCTAGTATGCCTATGTTGGATGTTGGTACATTTGGAGATGTCCCAGAGGCTCCATAGACTATTCTCATTTTTTTTTAATTCTTTTTTCTTCTTGCTGTTCTGCTTGAATGCTTTTTCTTGCTTATGTTCCAAATTGTTGATCTGATTCTTCACTTCATCCCTTCCACTGTTGGTTCCCTGTAGATTTTTCTTTTTTTCACGTAATGTAATCTTTATTTCTGCCTGGCTCTTTTTCATACTGTTGCCATACTCAGTGGGTTCTTCGAGCATCATGATCACCAGTGTTTTGAACTCTGCATCTGATAGGTTGGTTATCTCCATTTTGTTTAGTTCTTTTTCTGCAGTTTTGTTCTTTTCTCTCATTTGGGCCATATTTCTTAGTCTTCTCAATTTGGCAGCCTCCCTGTGTTTGTTTCTCTGTGTTAGGTATAGCTGCTTTGACTTCCTGTCTTAGTAGCATGACCTACTGTAGAAAAGGCACCTATACATTTTGTGGGGTGGAGCCTTAGGTAATAGCCAGGGTGGGGCAACCTATTTCACCACTGTGTGGCTCTGTGTGAGGGGATGACTAAGAGAGGGGATAATGCTGCTGCCTGGCCTTTGGAGGTTTGCCCTGGGGAAAGTTGTCTCCCAACACTCACCCTGTTTCCAATCACTTCACTTTCTCTCCATATGCCACCAGTGCCCTTCCAGCTGTTGCCCTGGTGCTGAATCCCAGATGGGGTGGGTCTGCATAAGTCCTAAGTTCCTGTGGGCCCATTAAGAGGAATCTCTTGAAAATCTGGCAGTTTCTTCTGTCACTCCAACCCCCATTGGTTTCTACAGCCAGAAGTTATGAGGATTTATCTTCCTGGTGCTGGAAACCTGGGCTAAGTGATCTGGTCTGGGGCTCAGATCACTTGTTCCCAAGGTATCCTTCCTGATTTTTATCTACTACATGTTAATGAAGGACTGCCCATTCCGCTGCCTCTGCATGCCACACTGCATCTCTGTGCCTCTCCACCTGCCTCCATGTCTCCATCCCTCCTGTCCATCTGGATGAATGTGGTTTGTTTAAATCCTTGGTTGTCGGACTTCTGTACAGCTCAACTTTCTGAAAGTTCTGGGTGATATTTGTTTTGTGGTCTAGTTGTAATTTTTTCTGTAGTTGTAAGGGGACGAAGTGTGTTTACTTATGCCTCCATCTTAATCAGAAGTCCATATGTGTCATTATTTTTTCAAATAGGTTTCCAATTTCTTGTTCTCTTTCTTCTCCTTTAGCACCCCCATGATGTGAATGTTGGTATGTTTGAAGTTGTATCAGAGGCTCCTTAAACTATACTTATTTTTTGAATTCTTTTTTCTTCTTGCTCTTCTGACTGGATGTTTTTTGTTTCCTTATATTCCAAATCACTGATTTGATTCTCAGCTTCATTCACTTTTCTGATGGTTTCCTATAAATTGTTCTTTATTTCAATTAATGTATCGTTCATTCCTTATATTCTGAATCACTGATTTGATCCTTAGCTTCATCTACTCTACTGTTGATTCCCTGATAAATTATTTTCCATTTCAGTGTATCTTTCATTTCTGACTGATTCTTTTTTATGGTTTCCATGTCCTTTTTTATGCCATTAATGGTCTCACTAATTTCATTGAGCATCCTTATAACCAGTGTTTTGAACTCTGCATCTACTAGATTACTTATCTCCATTTTATTTAGTTCTTTTTCTGGAGTTTGTTCTGTTCTTTCATTTGGGACGTATTTCTTTGTGTCCTCATTTTGGCAGCCTCCCATTATTTACTTCTATGTATTAGGTAGAGTTTCTAAATCTCCTGAGTTTGGTTGAGTGGCCTAATGTAGTAGGTGTCCTGTAGGGTCCAGTGACATAGCTTCTCTGTTCACCTGAGCTCAGCACTCCAGGTACATTCCCCTACCCTACCCAGTGAGGGCTCTGTACAACCTCCTGTTGTAGTTGAGCCTTGATTGTTGTTGGTAGATCAGTGGGAATAATTTACCCCCAGGCCATTCAGTTGCAAAGACTGGCTATGGACATGATTGAGGATCAGCTGGGCAGGGGCCCACCCCATGGAGCAGGACTTACTTCAGCAGGGCTCTTGTGCCTGATGAGTCTGCCCCTTGAGTGTGTCACTTGTGGAGGTGACTGGGTGGTGCTTTGACATGGTCTGAAGCTGTCAGCCAAGTGTGCAGGCTCTGGAGCCTCCCAGGAGGTGCAGGCCAAAATCAGCTACTACCTTTGTTCTGCCTGGAGCCTCCCAGCCTGAGCTACAAAGTGATCTGCAGATGGCTTCTACTTTTTCTGGCCAATACTGCTTGTTTGAGAGCTTTTAGGAAAGTCTGAAGCATGAGCTGAGACAGGCTATTTTTATGGAAAAGCCACTGGAAACAGCTTGCGTTGGCCTTATGGTTGGGTGAGGCTGTGTCTCAGGGAATCACCAAGGTGGGGCTAATAGTGTGAGCCAGGTTGATGGAGTCTCATGTATGGCAACCACCATCCAGCTTTGTGAAGAAAGGGCTCAGAAAAGGAGTAACAGCTTCTACCAGCACTTCTGTGTGGGAGGAAGCCACCCCTTTAGCCCTCACCTTGATGCCAGGCAATTCAGGTCCTCCTCATATGTCTCTGGTGCCCTTTGAGCTGCTGCCCTAGCATTGGAGCTCAGAGGGAGTGAGTTCCATAAGTCCGTATGTGGGTCCTTTAAGAAAAACACCTGGGACTCCAGAAGGTCTTTGTCTCGGTCACAATGCCTGCTGGTTTTTACAGCCAGAAGTTGTGGGGACTTCTCTTCCTGACCCCAGAACCCTCGTCTTGGCTGCCTGGTGTGGGGCTTGTATCCCTCACTCCTTGGGGCAGGTTTGGGGGACCTCTGCAGTGAAGGTATCCCTCCTGATTTTTATATACCACACATGGATGTGGGACCAATCCATTAAGCATCTATTCCCCACCTACCAGTCTCAATGTGGCTTGTTTTTTATATTCTTAATTGTAGGACTTTATAGTTAGATTTCAGACAGTTCTAAATGATGGTTGTTCTGCAGTTTAGTTGCAATTTTGATGTGGTTGTGGGAGGATGCAAGCACTGCATTTACCTACACTGCCATCTTGACCAGAAACCTGTCATTTGCTTTCTTGTTTTATTCCTGACTTATGTCTGTGATTTTCAGAAAATTTCTTTAGGAGTGGAAGTCAGTTTACATAGATAACCCTCTATGACACTGCTCCTTGCCATATTAATAATGAAGGAACATATCTACTTTCCAGAGATTTATGATTAAGGGTTAAATATTTCTCTGAATATTATGATCCTCAGGGATTGGGGAAATATTCATGTTACTTTTTCTGCTCTGAAATTTTCAACCAATTAATCAAGGCTGACAGTGACATTGATGTATACTGATATCAAGAGACATGAATTAAGCCATTTCATAAGTTATTTTAAAGGATATTTTTGAGAAGACCACATAAAAATATTTATGCCTATACTTTTTTATCACAGAAAATAAATCCAAAGGACTACCAAAAATTCCTCATAACAACCTTATGAGATGGGTAATATGCCATTTTTAAGAAAATTAAAGCTTAAAGATGTTAAGTAACTTGCCAGGGTCACTCAGTAATTAAGTGGTGGAGCCTGGATTTGAACTATTTATCTGGCTCAAAAACCCATTATCCTAATCACTGAGTCATCAGAGAACCAATCAATGTTTTGTGCAATTGAATTTATTAAATAGATTGTGTTTGTGGCAAAATAGCTGGAGCAACTTGCACTTGGCTCTAGAGGGTAGAATAGAATTGGAAACCAAGGGAGATTCTGAAATTTCTCTACCTAGAAATCTTAGGAAATCACACCCACTGCCAGCCCCTTGGTGAAAGCTTGATCTTAAGGCATAGGGAGGGAATATCAAGTCAAGGATTGATATTTATCCTTGTAAAGCCTCTGGCTGGCAGGAATTACCTTCTTAAAAAGCATATCCACTTCTTTCCACCAACCTGGTGCATTCTCATAGGGCAGAGAAAATGCAAGGAGGAGAGCAATTAAGTCCATGGAAACTTGCAAAAGAAATAACTTTTCCCAGAGTTTTTCTTTTTCTGAGAAGTTTTAGAATGTGAACTTTTGAAATCATGGATACTAAAATATTTAAGGGAATCTGTTGCTTTTTAAGGACATTTGTTGCATATTTAAGGGCATTTTTTGCTTTTCAGTTTTTATTCCTTCGAAGTAATATTTTGTAAACTCTGATGGCCAGATTTTCTGAAAAATTAAACTTAAGAGCAGAGAAATGCAATTCATTTATAGAGGACAAGCCACATGGCACAGCCAGCTCAAATGCAAGAGCCATGCTGCATGTGCCCTGCCATTTTCACATGAGAAGGAAATATTATGGTCTGTTGACTTACTGGAGCCTCTCAGAGTTGAAAAGGATCTTATGTCATTTAATTTACCCCTTTCCAAACTGGCTGAAGATGTGAGATAATTGGGAGCTCACCATTACACAAACTTTTTTTTTTTATTATGGAAACGTGTGTATTTTCACTGACTTTGCTTTAATAAAAGTGTAGTAGGAATAGGCAACAGTGATTACTCTCTCTCTAGAAATTATTTTAAAAATGCTGATAAATTTGTTTCAATGGTTAAGGACAGGGAAGAGAAAGAGAATATCTAAAGGTCCTATAACCAAGGAAATTAGAACCTAATCTTAATGATTAATATACACTTAAATCAAACTTTATAATAAGTGGAAACTGATGGAAATAACTCATTACATAAAGACTTGTGTCAAAATTTCTTGTTGATGAATTTTAGTGAGTTTTTCTAGCTTTCTTATAGTAAATAAACATTTTGTCTGTCTATCAAGAGAACTATTAGTTCAGAATATTACTTCCCTTATTTTAGCTCTGAATGAATCTTAAAGAAATTCAATTAAAAATATTTAACCTCTGAGAATCCACTCTGCTTTAAATGTAAAATATCAAATGTGATAATATAATGAACAAACCAAATTAGACATAATAATCTTTTTCAATCTAAAATAAAGTGATAATACATTAAAAAGAAAGTAAATTTTTATAACATTTATTTTTTTAAATTTATGGTGGGTTTCATTACTTTTCTACAACCTCCTTATCTAAATTCTTGGTTATTCCAAGACCTGGATACAGTATAGATGCTATAAGCTGTCACAGTTAAATAGTTCCCTGAATTTCCTTTCATGCTCTAAAATGCATACCCCCCTTCTAATTGGATTTTCCAAATTACACCTAGAAAACCAGCTGGGTTGAAAAAGAGTAACTTACATCCATTAAGCTCTATCATCAGGCCACCAAGGGCCGAAGCAGGCACTTGAACCAGAGCTCAATAGGCTCAGGATGGCTGCAGGCCAGAAGTCCAGGACATGGTACTTGCTAAGGATGGGCTCAGAGCATGACAGAAGGAGGGAAAGTTCAGGAGCTGGGGAGAATGGGCAAAGCCAGAGTGAGGTCTGGCAGATTCCGTGACAGTTTGTCGGTTGCTTTGATCATCATTAGCTTAAGAGAAAGAGAAATCCTGAGTGGCATGGCCTACCTGCCCACCCTTTTTTTTAGCAGGGGAGGGGGAAAGCAACTTATTTCAATTTGAGGTGGCAGTCTAATCTTTTTTTTTTTTTTTCTGACAGTCTAATCTTAAGGTTTACATTGTCCCATTTCTGAACTAGGGACCTCTTCAAAAGAGGAAATCATCATCATTTGTCCATAAGCCTATCACATGAGAAATCTCCACCTCATTCCTCAAGATCCCATCACAGCATTGAGACCCTATTTAAGTAGCTTTAATAGAGAGATCTTCCACCTCTCAGAGTTCATATTCCATTGAAATAGCCTCTACTCTTCTGTCTGAGAAAGTAGCAAATGCCCAGAAAAGCCCAGGCCGTAAGGAAGTATTTAACAGTACCTGGCACATAGTGAGAACCCAATAAATGGTAAGAGTTACTGAGTTGGCCAAAAAGTTCATTTGTTTTTTTCTGTAAGGTGGCTCTAATAACACTTAATTGTCTTTAACTTCATTCAAAACAATTTGGTTAGATTGTATTGTGACAGCTGTCATATCGGCATGCATTTTTTAAAAACTTACCAAAATTGGTGAATCTTGTGTAGCCATTTTAATATTGAAGATGGATAAAAATATGCAACATTTTTGGCATATTATGCTTTATTATTTCAAGAAAAATAAAAATGCAACTGAAACATAAAAAAAGATTTGTGCAGTGTATGGATAAGGTGCTGTGACTGATTGAACATGTCAAAAGTGGTTTGCAAAGTTTCTTGCTGAAGATTTCTTGCTGGACAATGATGCTCCACGGTCAGGTAGACCAGTTTAAGTTGATAGCAATCAACTGAGACATTAATTGAGAACAGTCAATGTTATACCATGCAGGAGATAGTCAACATACTCAAAATACCCAACTCAATAAGGTTATTGGTGAAAATGAAAAATGTGTCTTTTATTTTGCAGAAAAAACTAAAAAGACTTTTTGGCCAACTCAATGTTGTTGTCCTAACATTGGTATAGTAAATGGTTTACAAAACTTCTGCTTCCTCAGATTAACTTTCTGATTTAAAATATAATGGGATATAAGTAGCTGTTGACCTTCATGGACTCCAAGAGAGCTGAATATAAATTAAAAGTTCACTTTTCCATCTTCCAGACTCCAAAGATGTTACAGAGAAGTCAGTTATTTTCTCTTTTATGCTTCTTTTATGTAGCGTCTAGCAGATACTTTTGTCATAGCTTTTATTACACTGCATTATATCCTTCATTGTGTTATAACTATTTGTTTTCATATCTCTTGCCCACTATCTGGTAGCTTCTTAGAGATAAAGATTGTCTTATTCATCTTTTTAACTACATAAGCCTACCACACTATCAAAATTTAATAAATACCAGGTAAATGAGCAGATGAGGGAGTGAATTAATAAGTGGCCTGTGCCAGGCAATGCACTGCACCTTCTCTCTTCTGATTGGAGAACAGAGAAGCTGCTATTACTGTGTCTTGGGCTTGTTCAGAAGGGAAGAGAGAAGTTGTAGCTTTAAAGGCTTTCTTCTCAGCAAGGAAGCTAAGTGGTGTGGGTATCTGACTGCCTCTCTCCTGTCACACCACACTAACAAGCCCCTTTGCTCTCCTTTGAATGAAGATTAAATATTATAATTTGAGGTTTGGGGCACTGGTACTGATTCCAGGAGTTAATTTGATAAAATATACCAACAAATTGTTTCTCAGGCTTCTGAACCAAAGACTTAACGTCAAGGTGTTGGGTAATTTCTAGATGTTCCTTTCAATTCCAGCTGTTTTAGATCTTTTTATGTAGGGTTTTTCCTAAGATTGAACTCCTATTTACATAGTAAAACCTACTAATCTGGTGTAGGGGGGTATTTTTTCTTGCCATATAGTTGAGCTGTTTGACAAACCTCAGCAGAAACTTAGTGTGAAATATAAGATCTCCCACGGCCTTTGATGTCCTCTACAACTTTTGCATACACTAGAAAATGCCTTCAATTTGTGTTTTACCAGAATTTTGGTACTGGTCAGAAGTTTTATACCAACAAAAGAAGACTCTACTTCTCAGATATAGAGGATGAGCGATGCTGGCAGAGCCACACCTGGGGCCACATGTCTTCTTCATGTCACTCCACAAGAAAGGGAATATGCCCTGTAGGACCTGTTTGCCTGCTGAAAGCTAAGGGAGCAGGAAAAGTTCTATATTAAATGCTACCCTGATTTAGCTTTCATTCTCTGCTGTAACCTCTCAGTGAACACGAGGAAATGTCAATGAAAATTGCCAGATTATCTCATTAGGGGACTACCTGGGCCTAAAGCTAGGTCAGGAATCAAGTGGATAAATTTGATTGTCCACCTCACTTAATCTCATTTCCACTGTCACCAAAGAAGCTTCCACTTTTCTAAAAAGGTACCTGAAAGCTAAATCCAAACTGCCACAGCTGTCCTCCTGGACTCTTATCATTGCCACCTCAGACCAGTGACCATCTCTCAAGAGCTACCACAGCTTGAAGGCTTGCACAGCTCTGTTGGCTGTGCTAACATATAACTGTTAGACACCCCAGGGCAGGAGAATACCAGCACACTCCCATACACTTCATAAAATACACTTCTATTTTCAGAAGAAAATCAATACCAGGATCTTTCCTGCCCAATTCCATCTCCGTATTTTCCCCCCAACTTTCAAACAGTATCTCAGCCTTCACTTATCTTTCTCTGGGGGCTCTCCTCCCAAGCCTTTAATGACTTCTTCACACCACAGTGCTGTACTCATGATATGCCTTAATTTTCTCTTCTAGCTTTAGTTCTCACTTCTTCCCACAACCGTGTACACTAGTTGCCAAATTATTTACGTTAAGTGCCCTGTGGCAGGGCACTTGAACATCCTGCCACATCTAGCTCCCTTGAACATCTATTCTTACATTTTCTTGAGTTCCTTCTCTTGTCTAAGTGTATACCTTGACTGCCCATGATGAGTGAATTGCTTAGTACTGTGCCTGGAACATAGCTATTGCTTACAAGAATAGCAGGTATCATTATTAATATCTCCTTGCTTCAATACTTAAAAGAGAGAGTATGTCATGTTCCCACTCAAACAAACCCTTGATCCTCATTCTTCTACTCCAAATCCCTATCAAATTTTCATCCCTGGTAAGCTGAGCTAAACCATGAAGTAGTAAAAGTCAATGTCCCCAAACATATCTATGGTGATAGTAATCAGTACAGTGGTTGCCTCTGGTGGATGGGAATTAACAAGAAAGGGGCATCAGGGAACTTCTGGAATGATAGAATTGTTCTCTATTTTGATTTGGGTGTTGGTCATATGAACGTATTTATTTGTTCAAATTCATCTAGTTATACACTTAACATCAGTGCATTTTGCTGTCTGTAAAATTTATCTTAATTTTTAAAAGTCAGAACCCTATTGTATTCCCCTAAATCAGATATCAAAATCTCAAATGTCTACATGAGTTTGACAGGTAAAGTAAGTATGTAGTGGGCCAGACAGAATACAATAGGGAGAGTTGAGGGACACTAGCACACTGGAGAGAGTATGGTCTTTTTCCAGATCACGTGGACAATACATGCAGAAAGGACTGACTTCCTTCTACTCCAGTGGAATCAGAAAATCCAGAGAAACCCAGAGATAGCACCCTGCCTAGTCCATTAATTAAAATAAAGGCTTCATTGCTCTAAACAAGACCCAGTGTAACAGTTGCTTAAACAAGAATAAAGTTTATTTATCTTACATAAAAGTCCAAATTTGTATTGTGGCTCTCGTTTGCAGAGTCGTCAGTCTCCCAGCTGCCTTCTGTCTACTTGCTCCTCCATCTCTAGGGTGTTGCTCTTATGTACATGATACAAAATGCCCACATGAGGCCAGTTAAAAATTGATTACTATGAGAAAAAGAGGAAAAATTGTTTTGAGGACACCCACCATTCTCTGATTCACTATAACAACAGAAGTCCAGCCCCTGCAGCATGAAACCAAGAGAATCAAAAGGCAGTCTCATAGTTTGTGAAAAATAAAAGGTTTTTCCTACATGTCAGAGAGCAATTTTTAAAATCAGGCTTTTTGAGCTCAGAACATTGGATGCCAAAACTCCATAGTTTCTGGACAAGGACATGGAAAATTCCAGCCAGGGGTTTGTCTGTCCTGAGCAGCACAACACACATCATATGTAAATGCGATGGTACTGATGGCAGTCAATTTTTTTCAAACAAACTGGGCAATTTTTAGTGTATTGAAGAAAAGTGCAGAGGCACCGACTACAGAAGATGTGGCCACATTCTGTAGAGTAAATGTGTTGTCTACTCATTTCAATCTCCAAGTACCCATCCATACAAATTCGGCACTGAATATAGCCAGGCAGTGTGCAACCTGAAGTTTCTTTTTCCAGGGCACTATGGTGAGCACTGTTGGTCCCATTTACATCTCTGTCCCTCATCAACCCCTTCTTTTCACTGCTCTCTGCACAGATGCCAGTTTGGCTTTGGAGTGACCTTCTGTTTCTATTTGGCCTCCTCCTTTCCTCAGTAATCACAACAGAGTCATGGTGAGTTAAGTCAATCACTGCAGGTTCTAGAGATTCAGAGGTGAGGTCGACCACTTCATCACTTTCTCCAACTTCTATCACTTCTGCTCCCAAGATTATCTCAGGAGTTGGGCCTTCATCCCCAGTTGTACAAAATTCTCCAGCTTCTCTGGAATTCACTGTGTTACTATCACGTGTACTTGCATTCATGGTGCTTTTTGGATCCAGTCTTCAGAGCAATAAGTGACCTGTGCCAACATTTACAGTGACTGTAAAAGCCCTCAGTGTCTCACAGCTGTTGGTCAGTCACTTTCTGACTTACGTAAGAATTTAGAATCCAGATTTTTGGGTATATCTGAACACTGGTTTTGGTTCCAGTCCTGCTTCCACCTCCACAATTGCTGTGTTCTCTTAGGGGCGAGGGGAGTGAATCTTCTAGGAGCCACTTATGAGACAACTCAATCTGAATTTTTAACTGAAAAATAAGAGAAAACTTAGGCTTTAGTAATATTTAAAATAAGATTGGTAGTAGTATCAAATGTTTAGATATATAAAGAAAAATGCATAGTCAATTTTTTTGATAAGACAACTCAATCTGAATTTTTAACTGAAAAATAAGAGAAAAATTAAGCTTTAGTAATATTTAAAATAAGATTGGTAGTAGTATAAAAATGTATAGATATATAAAGAAAAATACATAGTCAATTTTTTTTGATAGTTATACATTTAAACAAAGCTTAAGCTGTGTCCATCCTCATTCTATGTCCTGATGGTAGTGGGAGAAGGAAAGCCCAAGGGGCACTTACATGAAGAGAAGTACACAATCATAAACACCAAGAAAAGTTCCCAACTTCATGCAAGATCCATTATGAGGGATTCCAGGAAACACTTTTTTACCAAGTAAAAATGGAAAGGCCAAAACACTCTATCCATATTTGAATTTCTAATAGCAAATACGAAATGAATTATTTAGTTCATGTAAAGGTTCATCTTGCCTAGGCTTTGCCTTCTAACAGAGACAGCAAGTAGAGTTTTGAAGAATTTTAGCACAGATTCTGTTCTAGGAAAGAGGGGATGGATTCATCATAGAGAGACTTGATTTGAGTAGACTCTATGTGACTTTTGGGTATGTGACCTAGATGGTTCAAGTTCTCAAAACTTTATAAAAGTTCTATAAATTATTTTGTGATTTTAAAATAATGTATCATTGGTCATTAAGAAAATGCAAATCAAGGCCATAATGAGATAGCATTTCACACCTCCTAGGATGGCAATAATAAAAAAGATAATAGCCCTGGCTGGTGTGGCTCAGTGGATAGAGTGCTAGCCTGCAAACAAAAGGGTTGCCAGTTTGATTCCTGATCAGGGCACATGCCTGGGTTGTGGACCAGGTCCCCAGTTGGACGTACGTGAAAGGTAACCACACATTGATGTTTCTCTCCCTTTCTTTCTCCCTCCTTTCCCCTCTCTCTAAAAATAAATAAATAAAATCTTTAAAAAAAGATAGTTAAGTGTTGGGGAAGATAGAGAAAAGTTGGGACTCTCATACACTACTGGTGGGAATGTAAAATGGTGGGAACGTAAAATGATGTGGCAGCTTTGGAAAACAGTTTGGCAGTTCCTCAAAAGGTTAAGCATAGAGTTACCAGATGACCCAGCAATTCCACTCCTATGTTTATACCCAGAATTGAAAACTTAGGTTCACGTGGAAAGCTTGTACATGAATATTGATAATAGCATTTCAAATTATTCATAATAATGAAAAGTGGAAACAACACAAATGCCCATTATCTAATGAATGGATAAACAAAATGTGGCATATCCATACAATGGAGAATTATTCGGCAATAAAAAGGAACAAAGTGATGATACTTGCTCTAGTATGGATGACTTTTGAAAACTTCATATTGTGACAAGCCAGTCACAAAGATCACATACTGTGTGACATTTATATGAAATGTCAATAATAGGCAAATCCATGGGGGAAAATGGGAGTGACTGCTAACGGGTACAGGGTCTCTTTGGGGGGAGATGTAAATGTTCTAAAACTGAGGCGATGATTATATAACACTGTGAATATACTAAAACCCACTGATTTATATACTTTAAATAGGCAAGTTATATGGTTTGTGAACTATATCTCAATCAGGCTTTTACCAAAACAAACACATAAGCTGCCAAAGAAATGTTACACAAAACAGCTGACATGATCTGGATTTACACACCAGCTTTAGAACCTGGTTGGCACTCGAGAGGAAAATGGGGTCAGCCCAGAAGACAGTCCAGTGCTCTGCGCTTCACCAGATGTGCTGACCTACTTACGGAAGCAATACTTTTCTTAGATTCCACACAGACTTGCCTCGTATCAGATCCTCATACCACCCTTAACTGCGAATTCGCCTTTCGCAACCTGCGGGCCTCTCCCACTTCGCGATGCGCCCAGGGAAAGCGCACCATCCGGGATGAGGCTGGGCAGCCCAGAAAGTACTGCTCCCACCTGAAATCCGACTCACGCATCCAGTTACTCACCAATGTCCTGCTCCGCTTCACCGTGCCCAGATAGCTATCCAGAGCAGGAAGCATGTGCTCAAGTGGTGCACATCGTTCGGGGATCTCCACGGCTTCCCGGTCCAGTCCCAACAGCTGACCACGCTGAACCAGGGTGCCTGGCTTCACTAAGCAGGGAAAGCTGACCGGAGTCACAGAGCCAGGGAGAGGACAGCCCAGCAGTCGGTACACACCTATAATGCACCCAGGCTGGCGGTGGCGCCCCCCGAAAAAGAGTCCAAGTGACAAGCTGAGGAGTCACAGCACCTATTCCCACCAACTGGGTAGCAGAAAGCACTGGGATTTCCCCCGTTTTTAACCGCTTTTTTGTTGTTCAGCAGCCCAATCAAATCCCTAGCCCGGCGTGGTTCGTCACTGGTCTCTGGGCAAAAAGTGCCGCTCCAGGCTAGAAAGGGGATTTCCCGCCCTTAGTTTCCTGTTTGTCCAATGAGTCACGCTGTCTGAGAAACAGGAAGGGCGGGGTTGTTGTGTTTGTTTTTTTTCTTCTCCCCTTTCACCCTAGTCATTAAATTCATTATTATTATTATTTTAATCCTCACCCAAGGATATACTTATTGATTTTTAGAAAGAGGAGGTTGGAGGTGGGGGGGTTGAGAGAGAAACATAAATTAGTTACAGGATGGACCCCACAACCTAGGTATGTGCCCTGGCAGGATGGAACCCTGCAACCTTTTGGTGCATAGGAGGATGCTCCCTCCAACCAACAGAGCCACCCAGCCATGTGCTCTGGGGATCAGATCAGCAATTCCCCACTCTAGAAAAGTGGTTCTCAATGAAGGCAGTATGTCTCTCAAAGAAGTTTTGTAAATTAATAGGGCTATTTTGGGTTGTTCCAATAATGGGGTCACTACAGGTACTTAGGGGCTGTGGGACAGGAATCCCAACTTACACGCACACATACAAAATGTATGAAAAATCTGTTTATAATCTAGGCTTTATAATCACATGCAAAAACATGTTTTATTGTTCAATTATTTAAATTTATTTCTTGAATATTTATTGACCATCTACTATGACAGGCCTATACACACAGACTTTCCCGCGATACAAGTACAAGGCAGCTCAAAGGAAGACGTATTTTTGAGGTTTTTTTGTTTGTTTTTCAAATTTTACCTAGAGATTTTCACCATTTCAGAGAATCACACCACAACCAGCCTCCAGTGTCATGGTTTAGGCTGTAACAAAAAACAAAAAGCATTTATCTGAGCAGAGGATTCCAATACAAGAGACACAGATTCAGGTAGCAATTCAAACTGCACTCTGGAGAGAACAAAGAAAGGTAGGATCCATAAAGGCAAAAAACACAAAATGCAAATGAAGGCTTGTTAGCTAGCTTAACAATGATTGATTAGTTCCAGTATGCTAATGACAGAGGCAGAAACTACAACAAAGGAGGTAAAGTCCATGTATGTCTGTTTGGCAGTTGTTCCAGTATATTTATACTTGCTAACCTAAAAAAATGAAAGGCTTTTCACAATGAAAGGTAACAAGCATTTATTTCAGATAAAATAAATAAATGGAATAAAAGAATAATCAGTAGCCACTGATTCAGGCAGAAACCCAAACAGTGTTAGATTAAGAGACAACAGCAATGGTTATTGATGAGAAAGGGAAGAGAGATGATTACATTGATAGAAGGAAGGCATTTCTATTGGTTCAACTAATGTAGTGATGTCGATTTTAAACGTTTTTAATTTTCAGTTCCATAATCATCAGCCCTATAGTCATAAAGATCTACTTTCTTGTTATCCTTGCAAACAGTTTTTTGGGACACAATGTTGCTTTATTTATTTATTTATTTATTTATTCTATTTTATTTTTCCCATTATCAGTTCACAGAGATCCAGATCCAGTGTAAGCATCTGGGCACTTCTTTATACCAGCCAGTGCAGCCAGGCTAGAACACTCAGGTACTAAATTGCTTGGCTTTCATAATCAAATTAGTAAGGGGGGAATCATGAGACAGTTTTTATAAAAAGGAGGTGTTGGGAAAAAGAGGCGGCGTAGGTGTTGGATCTCATTTGAGCTGAACTACATTGGAAGGTCTGATCTACATTGGAGTCCTGGGGACTGTGCCCAACTCAGTCTATCAAGCCTGACCTTGAGTACTGACTCCCTATCCTTAGACATACAGCAGATAAGTCTCTAATACACAGGTGACTTGCTTACTGTACAATTAGTGGTTAAGAACTCTTCATTTTGTAGATAAAGAAAATGAAACTAGGAAAGGTCAAAAGATTTGAAAAAGAATGAACTGTGGCAGAGGCAACACTAGAAACTCCTGAAAATGCAGTTAGACTTGGTGAATTCTTTGAGCAAAACCATTTCCAGAAATCCCGTGACTGCTAGAGGAGAGCTCTGCTTATAGACTTTCCTTTGGAAGAACTGTCCAGAGTGAGGACCATCTTTAACCTCAAGCTTTTTAGGGAAAGGAAATCCACCACAGTTTTTTGTTTGGTCGGTTGGTTTTGTTTGTTTGTTTGTTTTTTCACCAACTAAATGCCAAGAAATTTTGCCTTATATCTCTTTGCTGTGGTTTTAGATAATTTTATGTTCTAGAAATCTGCAAAAATGAAGAACCACTGGAAGTAAAAGCATTTACCTACAGCTTGACATTTTATAGTGCCCTTCTTATCAGTTTCCCCTTGTCAGAACATCACTGGAACTGTGCCTGGCACAGAACAGACATTCCATATTTGTTGAACAAATGATTAAGTGAATAAATAAATGAACTTTATGATGTAGGAATAATGATACCATTTTATGGATATAGTGATGAAGAGTCAAGCCAGGAATATATGACTTTTCCTCTGCCTTTTTGGGAATTAGCATTCAAATTCAGGTTTGAGTTCAATGGCATTAACACTTCAATGCTAGCTCCTTAGAAACTTTGGACTTTTAATGGAAATTTTTGATGGCATGTGTTGTGGGCTTAGCAGAGTTTGTTGACAGGAAACTCACAGTAGCAGACCAATGCCCCGCCCCGAATCCATGAGCCCATCCCCAGCTTTTTCATATTTTGCTGCCAACAACTAGCACCTGCACATTATCCCTAGTCCTGCAGATTACTTTTGGACACTGAAGTAAGCTGGAAGTACCCGGGAGTTTTATGATTCACGCCACTTCACACTGCTGGACAGCCTGTAGCCTCAGACAGGAAAACCCAGCTCCTTTGCTTTGGGGCAGAACAAACTCTGAGATTTGTTCTTTGTTCTAGAGTTCCCCATGGGAACAGGCTGAGTGTGGGACTACTTCTGAAATCACACCCTCACTTAGCTCCCACCCATTTCCTACTCTTTACCCCCTACTCCCTTATTGGTTTCTCCTGAGAGCCGTTTCTCAGTAAGTGACTTGCATCCAAACCCCTGGTTCAAGGTCTGCTTTTGTAAGAACTAGACCTAAGACACTCAATGACTCTTCCAGTAAAGAAAATAGCATGCACACTTGAAGTCAGCTGCAGCTACCAGTACATAGAAAACCACTTCAAATAGCACCATGGTTTTTTGTGCCAGCAAGAGTCCTCTCTGTGTTTTTCTAAGTGAAAACAGTAAAGAGGAAGTGGCCCATGGGGGAGGGGAAGCCTGCCACATCACTCTAGCCTACAGTTGAGCCTGTGTGCTATAGAGACATAAATATGTCTTCATTTTCATAGACTTTGTAATTATCTATGTTGTGGAAGACCAAAGAAGACAAATAACTGCATCCAACTAATGAGAGAAGATGTATAGAATTTAGTGCATAGTAAGTGCTTGATACCAATGTTGTAGCTCTCCAAAGTATCAGAATAATTTTGAATCCATAAAGTTTCCAGTCAAGGTACTCACAGATACTTTATTTATTTTAAGATATCTAGGATCCCACTGTTAGTCTTCATTTTTTTCCTTAAAAGCCCAGAGTCCATGGAGAGATAAGGCTAATTTTTGCTCCTAAAATCTTAAAGGCTACATCACAAATGAAATGTTTATTTTATGAAAGAAAGACCTTGAGTTTTACCTCAAGAATTTACAATATATAAAAGGCAAGTAAAAAACAACAGCCCACAAGATTGGGAGAGTGGTTGTTGACAAAAACTAGAAAAAACATTTGCCAGCACTTTATATTGTTTCTGTTTATGCCATGTTTTCATTAGAGATGGTGAAAAAATGATATATAAAAATTATTTTAAAGTATTTTAAATAATCATGATGATAACAATAACAATTTTACACATAGAATAAACAAAAATCTGAGGAGCTAAACACACCCAAATGAACACGGTAAGTGATCATCTCTGGGTGGTGGAATTACCAAATTTTCCTTTCTGCCTAAACCTCCTATTTTAAAGAATAATGAACATAAAAGTTATAATACTTCAAATCATAGAAGTATGCAGAATAATATTGTTAAATGTCTGCTTTTATCTTTCTCCTGCCATTGTAGCCCCTGTGCCGAAGTAAGCATTATTAAGAGGTTGTTGTATATATTTCTGAAAATTTTCCTGTGGGTTTATCTGCTAAGAGAGATTGGGGGCGGGGACTAAAAAGGCAAATACAGTTTGTTCAGAAGTAGCACATCAGTGTAGAGTGCCAGAGATAGGAAAATGCTAGTGCTCTGAAGGGGGATGAGCAGGATGTCCTCCACCTCTGCCAACAGTTGAGTGCCATTCTTGAGGAATATTATACACAGACCACTAAGTTATAATCACAGTCTCATCTCTTGATGTTTTCCTTGGAGGTCCTTGGGACAACAGAGCAGTTTCAAGTTAACACTGCTGAATTCTAACTCACATTTCTGGGTTGTTGTTGTTGTTTGACTCTCCCTTCCAGATGCATTTTTCCCCTTTACCTTGGTGAACTGGCTTAAGCCATCACTCCCCACTTAGAGCTTTTTCTCACTGTCCCTTCCTTTGCTCATTTAAATACGGGGTCCTCTCAGGCTATCCTTAAAGGTCTAGAACCTGCATCAAAACATATGCTGTCAATATGCCAGGAATCAGCACCAGGAGGGCCAAACTTGCTCATGGGTAGCAGAGGAAGTGACTGAAAGCAGGGCAAGAGCTGAGCAAGCAGCATTGGTCCCTCTCAGAGCCCTCCCCCACATACAGGGCCACAATCCACCCTGGTCAATACCTAGGGCTCTGCCCCTGACTAAATAATAGGCAGCGGAGACAAAAAGATATGGCCCAAATGAAAGAACTGATCAAAACCACAGAAAAAGAACTCCTCTAGTGAAGAGGAAACAGCCAGCCTATAAGATGCAGAGTTCAAAATGCTGTGATCAAGATGCTCACAGAAATGACTGAGTACAGGCACAAAATAGAGTCAGAAATGAAGGCTATACAAAGTGAAATAAAGGAAAATATAGAGGGATCCAGCAGTGAAGAGAAGGATACTGGGACTCACATCAATGATTTGGAGCAGAAGGAAGAAATAAACATTCAACGACAACAGAATGAAGAAACAAGAATTCAAAAAAAATGAGGAAAAGCTTAGGAACATTTGGGACAACTTTAAATGTTCCAACATCTGAATCATAGGGGTGCCAGAAAAAGAAAAGGAAGAGCGAGAAATTGAAACTTATTTGAAAAAAATAATGAAGGAAAACTTCCCCAATAGACTTCCAGGAAGTCCGGGAAGCTCAGAGAGTCCTTAAGAAGTTGGACCCAAGGAGGAACACACCAAGACACATCATAATTAAATTACCCAGGATTAAAGATAAGGAGACAGTTACCTACAATGGAGTTTCCTTGAGACTATCAGCTGATTTCTCAAAAGAAACCTTACAGACAAGAAGGACCTGGAAAGAACTCTTCAAAGTCATAAAAGACAAGGACCTATATCCAAGATTACTCTATCCAGCAAAGCTCTCATTTAGAATGGAAGGGCAGAAAAAGTGCTTCCCAAATAAGATCAAGTTAAAAGAGTTCATTACATGAAATGTTAAAGGGACTTACCTAAGAAAAAGAAGATCAAAACTATGAACAGTAAAATGACAACAAATTCACAGCTATCAACAACTGAACCTAAATAAAGACAAACTAAGAAAGCAACTGGAACAGGAACAGAATCACAGAAATGGAGATCACATGGACAGTTATCAGCAGGGTGGGGTAGTGGGGAGAATGAGGGAAAAGGTACAGGGAATAAGAAGCATAATTGGTAGGTACAAAATAGACAGGAGGAGGTTAAGAATAGTACAGGAAATGGAGAAGCCAAAGAACTTACATCTTTGACCCAAGGACATGAACTAAGTGGGAGAATGCTGTTGGGAGGGGGGCAGGCTGGAGGGGTATAAAGAGGAGAAAAAAATGGGACAAATGTAATAGCATAATCAATAAAATATACTTTAAAAATACTGTGAAAACTTATGTCCATACAAAAACATGTATATTATATTTGCATCAACTTTATTCATAATTGCCAAAATTTGGAACCAGTATGCTCTTTATTAAGTGAATAGATACATAGTCTGTGGTACATCCAGACAATGGAATGTTACTTAATGCTAAAAAGAAATGTGCTATTAAGTCATGAAAATACATGAATGAATCACGAATACATATTACTAAGTAAAAGAGGCCAATCTGAAAAGGCTACCTACTATATGAGTCAGTTATGACATTCTGGATAAGGCAAAACTATGATGGCAACAAGAGTAGGGGTTGCCACAAGTTGTTGGGGGTGAGGAGCAGGTAGGAGGAATGAACATTGGTAGCACAGAGGTTGTTTAGGGCAGTGAAATACTCTGTATAATATCATAATGATGGTACATGTAATTTATACATTTGTCCAAACCCATGGAACATACAAAACACCAAGAGTGAAACATAATGTAAACTATGACTTTGGTGACAATGATGTGTCATCAGTTGTAACAAATGTGCCACTCTGGTTGGGGATGTCGATAGTGGGGGAGGCTGTGATAGGTAGGGGTGGGGAATGCACGGGAAATCTCTGCATCTTCCTCTAAGTTTTGCTGTCAACCTAAAACTGCTCTAAAAACACAAGGTCTTAATTAAAAAATAATAATAATACTGTTGTCTGGCTATGCTTCCTACTTAGAGACTGCAATTTAGCACTCTGGATTGGAGCTGAGAGCTGGAGTTTTTAAATAGACTAACTTTGAGAGCTACTATTTGTTAATAAGTTCCACTGGTGATTCTAATGTGAATCCAGGATAAAGAGTTATTGATACAAAGAGATATGATTAAGATAATTCAGATCAATGGGGAGAAGTAGGGAGGGGCTGTAGGAGTTTGCCAGGGCAACTGTGGGCAGTCTAGGACGGGACTGGCTGAGAAACTGAATACCTCTAGAGCCAATGGAAATAAAAAGAGGGCTGGCTCTCTGACTCGTGAGCTGGCTCTCAGGCTCTCTCAGGCTTTTCTTCCTCGAGGATGCCTGGATAATTGTGCTGCAGCTCCCTGCATTGTCCCACGGACGGTATTTTGGATGGGAAAGAAACTCCAGGCACGGCCTAGGATCAGGCTGGCCTGGCAGAGGGTGGCCAGTTTATGCTTTTGGTGTTCTAGAGGGAACAAGCTCTGAGGCAGAAGCCTGCCATTCTTCCAAAATTTTATAGTTTTTGTATATTATGTTTTTAGTTTGTAAACTAACCCTATAGAAACAAAATAACTAAAAACAGGGAAAAAGGAGAACTCTGGTGGTAGAGTTTAGCTTTAATTGGTAGGCTTAAGTGATTAAAGCTGTGACTTGATAGGCTTAAGTAACTGCTTTTGAATAAAGACTTCTTTCCTTTATCACCAAACCTTTGCCTCTGGAATTTTTGCTTAGAAGGCAGTGGTGGGCAGCAAAACCCCAAGTACTGTTCTGTAATATTACTGATCTAAGTTACCCCTCAGTCTTCTCAGCTAAGTTATTCTGAATCTTTTCCCCCAGGTACCTTGGTTCTGTTGTTTGGAATTATCCACACCTCTCATACTTCTATACTTTGTCCCACTGCCCGAAGACTCCAGGCCCCACTCACCAATAGGGAAAACCACTACCCATGAAGTCTCAAGCAAATGACTTCCCTAACGCCTACCTAAGGTTTTTTGTTGTTCCCTGAACACATTTTCCTATCACCTAGTTCTTTGGGCTTACCTCTGTTCTTTGTGCTATACTCTTTATCAGGATTGTTTTAATCATTTGAGTATATGTCTGCCACTCCACTAAACTGAACAATTTGGGAGCAATGTTATGTTTTACTCATGTTGTCAATATCTAACTCTAGCTAATTGAATCTCTTGATCAAATAAACAAATGCACAAAATGGGTCATCATGTACAAACTATGCCTTGAAATTTAAAAATCTAGTATTTTTCATTCACAGTTTATGCTTGCTAAAATATAAAATTTTCCAGATACTCCTGCTCCCACTTTGAGTCTGCACATTCCTCATATCTTGACCCAGGGAACAGCTCTGGCTAAAAGATGGAAGCCTGGTCTTCCAGCAGACTGCTATGTCACCCTAACTAACTCTTTTAACTTCTCTCGGATCCTGTTCTTCATCTGCAAAATGCAGATCACTGAGGCCCCTTCCACTGTGAATATACCTGGTGTATATACCAGGGGTTTACACTCTTCTTTAAGTGACACTTGAAGACTGTTTCCCTGTTTAAAAACAAAAGGGCAAGAGAGGGAGAGATATAAGAAACCAAACACATCAAGTTTTACCATTGTTTTAATTGGTGAAAAAAAATATCAAAATACATGTGATGCAGATTGAAGGAAACATGAATTTTATATATAAATTTTTTCATAAGGCTAATGTTGAATTCCCTCCTCTCCTCTCCATCTCGAAGCTGTCAGGAACCCCCTGCCCAGATAGGTCAACCCAGGAGACAAAGACCCTAAAGTAAAATTGTAAAGAGGGTATTTGTATTAACATCAGTATTGTTTCTTAATTTGTCTGCATAAAGCATAACAACATAAAAGCATTAAAAAGAAAGAAAACACAATCTGAAATTAGTTCAAGCCAAATGAGGTATCTTCAAACCTGAAAAAAAGAGAAAACTCTTGTTAGTAAATATACTTATACTATTTGAATTACAGATCGCACCACCTAACTTGTCTAACTTTTGCTGTGTACATCACCATTTGTAAAAGAAGTAGCTGCAGACAATTTTCCAGACCCATTACAAAGAGCATTTCCCATTAGTTTATCCCATTGATTCTCCCACAACCTAAGAGAAAAGAATGCTGGTATTAGAGTTCAGATTCTGGCTCTACCATTTTAGTTACTATGTGACTCTGGGCAGATCACCCAGCTTCTCTGATGCTCTCTTGAATTAATTTCCTTGCCCCAAAATATAACAGGAGGTCGGAATAGGTTTTTAGGACCTAAGGCACCCTATGGAGAATTTCATTGAAAAGCTGGATTTTCTACCTCTGGATTCCATCCAAAGATGCAAAGAAGTCCAATTCCTCCCTCTTTCATGCTGCTAGAGCTCCTTATAGATACATCTATTTTAGTATCTTGATGTTGCATTACAACAATCTGTTTCTATTTACTCTATTGGACGGGGAGCCTCTAGAAGGCAAACACAGTGCCCATACACTAAGGCTTCACAAGATATTGAAGGAATGGGACATCTTCAGAACCATGTCACTCCTCTCTTCTGACTGAATAATATAGCAACTGGTATGCAACAGGAGAGAATGGTTCATTTTTGAAGGCCCAGAGATGCCCCATGTGGAAATGACAGAAAAAAGAGCAAGCCCTTGCAGGTGGAATGGGTAACCAGCTGCCTCTGTCCTGTCATACCACACTAGCATCTCTTCTGACTTCTTTTAGAGGGCCGGGGATGCTGGCAGAGCCACAGCTGGGGCCACACACCTTCCTCATGCCACCCCACAGGAAAGAGGATGTGGCCTCGCAGGAATTTTCTCTGTCTGCTGAAATGCTACTAATGTCCTCCATATACTGAGGGTTATCATATTAGAGCTGCCTAGAAATAGTTCCCAGGATAATGAAACAACAACAAAAACGTATTTTCTTAGTTAGAAACTTACCTCCATGATGCTGGTTAGTTATACTGATCTATGAAAAAGAAAATGGGGAAAGAAAAAGGAAAACAGTAAGTTTTAATTTTAAAATGCTATATACTAACAAATGTCTAACAGAATAGCCTGCTGTCCTTGACCATGAATACCTTGTTTAGAACTACCAGTAGGACCCAAACCTGCCTACGAGCCTCAGATCTCAACCCAGGCAGAGAGTGCTGGAGGAGTCCAGATTGCAGGGTGATAGGAGAGCAAAGGCTGCAAAGGCCTGTGCCTCCCTGAGAAGCATGTTGGTCCTAAGAATCTGTGAGGTGTCAGGAAAGCCTAAGGAAGCCAGTAGGTAAGAAACATTGGGAATGAGTGTGTATTTGTGCAAGCGCTATTGCTGCTCCTTGCTTTTGCCACAGGAAAACTACCATTTCCCAGGTCATGCTGTGCAGAGGTCTCTCAGAGGTGCCACTTATCAGAGCTTCAATAACATTTCCTGACAATCCCAGTATGCGTATTTTTAAAATATATATATATATATCAAAGCAGCTTTGTTCTGTGGCTAATGTCAGATACAATGGCCAGTCACTAAGAAAAGAACTTGAAAACTTACCCCACTTAATTGTCTTGGGCTCATTCAGGGTAATGTGTTTCACAACGCAGGTGTACTCATCTGCTGCACTGGGAGTGAAATTTGCATGCACCAGAAGATAGAAAGACCAGTCCTTGCTGAAAGACAGGTCTGACCTCTCTGTTTTCATCTGCTTTCCGTTCTGGAACAAATCAATTTCAATCTGGGGTGGATGGAACCCAGACACATAGCAGTTCAGGAAATTCGGCTTTCCATACTCCACTGGATGCCGCGAGTAAACTTGAATCTTTGGAGGACCTGAGGAACACCAGGGAAAGACAAATGAAAATTGCAGAGTATTTCACTTGGGGCTTCTTTGGTCTAAAGCTAGACCATGCACCAACTATTTAAATTTGATCATTTATTTCTTCCAATTTCATTTTCACTTTTCCAAAAGGCTACCTTATAATTCCCCTACACATGGATTTTTGGCTTTTTCTACCAGATTTCTAGTAGTACCTTCTGTCACTGGAGATTGTGCCAAATCTTCAAGAACCTTTCTGTGGAGGCTTTCAAGAACTTTTGATGGCTTCTCAGCACCCATAGAACTGTACACTTGAAACCTGTATGGCTTTGCAAACCACTGTCAACCCAATAAATTCGACTTTTTAAAAAGTCTACATGATTTGGCCCTAACCTACTTTTCAAACTTCATTTTTCACTTCACACACCCTCCGATTGTAGCCACATCAAAGAACTCATGTTATCATACCCTGTTTCAGCCCCTTCAATTTTTTTTCTTATGTTTACATCTTTCCTTTTGGTTCCTGCTCCTGCCTAGATCAACACCCATCTGGCTTCTCAATATGTATCAAGTGTCTGGTAAAGTGCCTGGCACACAGCAGTTGCTCTGTAATTGGCAGATGTTATTATTACCTACTTGCTCAGGTTCCTAAGAGAGTCAACAAAAAGTATGTTCCTACAAAACACAAACTCTTCATCCTGCTCAGAGTTTATATACCAAACCCCTATCTGATTTTGTACCTGATTTCATGAGCTACAAGATTTAAATGGCAAATAGCTTAAATGAGTGACTTGGGCTGGATCAGAACAAAACGAAAGGGTGAGGACTCAGGCAAATGGGAGAGAACATACTCTCCCTTATGACTAAATAGAGTAGTGCATGAAAATGGGATTTGCATTTTAATCAGCACCCTAAAATGATTCCTATAACTGACCATGTTTGGAATACATTGCATCATGCTACAGAACGGTGGTTTCCAAAAGGGGATGCATTACCAGACTTCCTGCATCCTAGGGGCTTCAGAAAGAAACTATAAACTTTATTTCTATATTTTTCACCCAAAACAAAGAGAAGTTTTATTGCTATTAAATATACAGGCTAACACTAATATACACATACAATTCACTTTAAAATACATGCACATTCAAGGCACAAGATTACCACAGGGCTGCTCCTCCAGTTCCAGAGGGCAGTGGGGAAGAGAAAGAGTACCAGGCTACTCTGACCATACACATCTGCCTAGAAACACTCTGTCATCAAAGGAAAGGTCACCAGGAAAGGAAGTATTAAAAGTCCACAAGAACTGGACTGGGGATCCCAATGCAGCCCTGATCTTACTTTTTTCATAAAGTTAAAAGTGAAGATAAATCAGAATGCACTTCGTATTTGAGTGTCTGATAATTACAATATAATAAATGCCACAGGAGTCAGAGCAAGGTTCATCTGGCCTGGAATTCTTATTCTAAGACAACCAGGTTGGGTTTTGTGAAAGCATCATGAAAACCTCTTCTAAGAAGAGAACCAGTATCAGCCAGGCCTGGATTTGAATCTGAACTCATCCACTTATTGGCTGTGTGACTTTGGGAGAATTATTTTAGCTTCCAACGTTTACCTGAAAAATTTACTTATGCCCACAATGAATCAAACAGAAACCATACATGAGATAGAGCAGACAATGGACCCCAGAGGCAATCACCATAACCTATTTCTTGTGATTCTTCCAGAAATGATCTATGTAGGGCATGTATGACTCTGGAAATTTTCAAATTAAGATTTTTTTTATGTCAGCTTGTTATTTTTCAAAAGGCTTCTATAGTCAGCAGCAGATAATAATAGTGATGACAGATATGATTGTTTTGTAAATAAATTATAAATTCAATATCTTTTTGTCATGATCAAAGGATCATGCTTCACAGAGGCTTTTATGAGGAGAAAAATGAAAGAGTCAGCTGTATCACAGGGTGTTTGGAACATGGTCAATGGCCCTGGTGTCCCCAACAGACAGCCTGGGTAACCACTTTGATTTCTTATCACTGGTTTTACAACCTCTCTGACCAATGAACCTTGGCTTTCTCAAAACTGAAAGTAGAGTAGAGGCTCCGCTCATCTTGGAAAGTACCAGGCAAGGAGCCAAAGAGGAAGCCCTCTGAAAAGAAAAAGCAGCAGGGGCCCATGGCTGCCCAGTTTGTTCCAGACAATCTCACACCCAAAGGAGGCAGTTCCGAAAAACATGCGGATGACATACAGCCAGAAGGCTAACACCCCAGCATAACGCTTTGCTCAGGAGCCATTGTCTGCCATATATTCCCTGTGTGATTAAATCACTTAAAACCTTGGTGCCTCAGTTTCCTCATCTGTGAGGTACTGATAATCTTCATGTTTACATTGTATTGCATTCAGGGGTGTCCAGCCCTTGGCCCAGGATGGCTGTGAATGTGGCCCAACAGGAAATCGTAAATTTACTTAAAACATTATGAGATTTTTTTTGTTGTTTTTGTTACTGTTTGAGTATGTAATAGCCCAAGACAACTCTTCCTCTTCCAGTATGGCCCAGAGACGCCAAAAGGTTGGACACAAAAAGGACGTGCTTTTTAAAAAAAGTACACAGCGTCCCTGGCACACTGTGAGTTGTCAAAAACAGGCAGCTTTATTGATCATTAAAAGTGGCATGTAATGAGAACAAGTGAATTAATGATGTGAAAGCGCTCTGTAACACCTCAAAGCATTCTACACACGTTGCGTGCTGATCCCCCGCCAAAGTTTGATCCCATATTTATGTGAAAATACCAAGGGGCAGGTGAACCTGGTGCGCGCTAGGAGGAAGCCCGAAGCCCTGCGGTTCCCAGCAGAGTTGCGGTGTACTGACTTACTTCGGCGGTGACTTCCCCAAAGCCCAAGTGTCTGTCTGTCTCCACCCAGTCACAGTCCCCAGCTACTCGCTTTTGGAACCCGCCTACCCTCTTTCCCCTCCAGCTGCGTCCGGGGAGCGAGAGGTCCAGCGAAGGCGTGGAAAAGAAACCCTCCCGGGTCTCTCTGGAACTTAACACCCCGAAACTTTGTCGGCACCCACTCAGCCAGGGCGCGCCAGCAGTGTCCCCCATGCCCGGCACTCGGGGAAAGAAGAAAAATCTTGCGTCCTGGGCTCTCACCCACACCGCTCCCCCATCCTCCAACCCAGCCCCGGGCTAGTCCCTTAGTCAGGGAAAGAGAACTTGGGGAGCCCGGGTTTTAACAGAGTTGAGAGTGCCAAAGAGGGTGGGGGACCGGGAGAAGAAGGGTGAACGGAGAAACGGAGAGGAGGGGACACTCACGTTGGATGGCGTCCAGGCCAGACAGAGAGAGCAGTCCGAGCAGGACCAACGCCAAGGGGAGAGCCATCGCCTCTAGAGCAATGCCCGCCACTAGAGCAACGCCCGACGAGTGAGGAACCGACAGAGGTCCACGCTGCACCTCCAACTGCGATCTCCCGAGCCTGCGCCTCGGCTTATATTACACGTGTGCACCACCAATCAGAACCCTGCCCGTCACTAGTCTCCTAGCTGGCTGTGCTGAACCAGGTTAGAAAAAGACATTTCCATTTCAGTTTCATTTTCCTGTAAGGCCTCGTGATGCCTAAGGCATGGGTTGGGCGGGGTGGGTTCGCTATTTATAAATGGGCGGCGCCCTCTGATCTTGGGTGCGTCCCCAGGCTTGGGGCACTGACCGTCCATCATAGAACTTCAGCCTGGATGCCCCTTTGTCCAGCACCCTCGATTTCCAAATCAGCCCCCAGAGATGGCTGAGTCATTTGCTTACTCAGCCTGAACCAGTTAGGAACCTGGAACCTGTGGTTTTCATTTGAAAAAAATGGAAGCCCAGAAAGATTAAGTGCGTGGACAAAGGATGAAGGGTGCCGGGCAGAACAAGAACTGTTATAAATAATTACAATCCGGAATACACTGTAGCTTTCTGGATTTGCGGGGCAAGAAAAATAGTCCAGGAACCTCGAGGATTCCTGAGGACAGCTCAGAGGACTAAGTGAAGTGAAGAAGGACCTTCTTTCTTGCTTCTGAATTCCTTTAGGGAAAGGTTTCTTTTTGTAAAGCTCCTTGCCAAGAAATTCTTCTCTGTATCTTCCCGTTGTTGTGTAGGTGATTTTCTTTGTTTTGTTGATTTGTGGGGAAAACTACCACTGATAGTAAAAGCAGTAACTGTTTTGAGCTTTAGAGATTACAGACCCCTGTCGGTGCTCCATTCACTGAGAGCTGCCATACTAGAATGGTGCTTGGCACCTAATAGGTATTGGGTAAGCTGAATGAATGAATAGAAGGGGTGCATGAATGACCCAACTAGCAAACAAGGGAAGAATACCTTACTAAACTCTAGGAGGTAGGGGTTACCTCATTAATTTTTACCGACAGGGAAAACAGAAGAGACCAGGATTCAAACTCTGGCCTGATTCCATTGTTATTCATGCTTGTGACTCTTAGAAGATAAAGGGCAGGACAATTTCAGTTAGAATTAAATTGCACCCAGCCACGTAAAAAAAAGGTGCTGCCCTGACAGGGCTACTGAGTCCCTGGGCTTTCTGAGTGCAACAGTGAGAAGAGGAAGTGAACCATGCCTCGGGAAAGGGACAGATCTTGGAAATCCCCGTTGTTTTCAATTAAAGGGACTTGAATTGTGCTTCCCCAAGAACAACAAATATCTTCTGGATTTCTTTCACAGATTGTTAGACCTCTTAATATTCCCTATCGTGGGGGCCATGGCTGTAGAAAAAGTATTCTCCACAGACCTAATGAAATGAGATCATGCACAGAGAGCCTCACACTGTTCCTAACATAGAGTGAGTATCTATAATATTGAACAAATGCCTTGTAATTACTGTTCATGAACCAGTGAATATTCAGAGAGCTAAATTTGAAACCAGTACAAAAAACTTATCCCTCTAACATGTGCCACACCATACAGACTTCTGCTTTTGTCAGTCCTGAACACCTTCCTCTCTGAATTTTTATGAATTTCTATTTCACAAGGATGATTATACACTGGCAACAATATGCAAATAAAATACTTAGTATTTAAAAAAAGAAAAAGATTACCAGATCAAAATAAAGTTCTTTTGACTTTATTTATTTGTGTATTTATTTGCCATTTAGAAGCCTTACATTTTTATGTAGGTAAATTTGTCTGTCACTCTTCATGATTGGAAGGGCCTTGTCTACTTTACATATTAAAAAACAAAAAAAACTTCACGTTTTCTTTCTTTTTTAAAAAACATATTTTATTGATTATGCTATTACAGTTGCCCCATTTCCCCCCTCACTCCCCTCCACCCTGCCCACCCCCTCCCACCCACATTCCCCCCTTTACTTCATGTCCATGTGTCATAAGTTCTTTAGCTTCTACATTTCCCATACTATTCTTGCCCTCCCCCTGTCTATTGTCTACCTACCATCTATGTTACTTATTCTCTCACATGTTTTCTTTGAATATTTTTTAGGTTTAATTTTTTTTTTAATATTTAAATCTTTGTTCCATAGCAATTGACTTTGGCATAAATGTCTTCAGTATAGAAGTTTTACTTTTTTAGTCAAGTCTATATATCTTTAATGATTTCTAACTTAGGTGTCATAAGGTTTGCTTCTTAGAATGGCATTTATTGGGGGGAATGTGGAGAGTTCACTGAAGTAGGACACAGAGAGGTGGCAGGCAAGAAGCCCCATCTGAAGAAGTTTCTGAGGAGAAAGATCATTATTTTTCACTTCAGTTCAGCTGAATTAATATTCACTGAGACTGTACTCTGATGCATATACTGTGTTAACCGCTAGAGGCACAAAGATGAATAAGAACATCTCTGTTCTCAGGTGGGGCTGACAAATACAGAAACAGAATTGCAACTCAGTGTGGTAAGTACATAATGAGAAAAAGATGTGAGGATTAACGAATGCACATTAGAAGGGCACCTCACGGAGCCTGGGAGGGAGAAAGGTGTCTTAGAATGCTTCCTGAAGAAGGTAAAGCCTGAGCTGAGGTTTTCCCCCATTTGAATGTTTAAATTATTAGAGTAAGGCAATTTAATAAAGCATCTGAAACGACCTTCCAATTAGATAAACGCTTGCTTCACAAACTCATTTTGCTTGAGTGACACAGTGCTTTTCTGCTAAGATACACGTGTTTAATGTCAAGGACGGAAAAGAACTGGAACAGGAAGCAGCTTTAATCAACAATTGAATAAAACTCCCAGACGCAGGAGAAGAGGTCCCCAGGGCAGAGAGAGGGATCCATTGGAATCCCACTCTCCCCATACAGCTCAAAGCAGTTCACTAGTTCTGAAACCCAAACTAGAAGGAAGGGGAACTTTAAGATAGGAAACTAGAGAGGCAGTCAGGGTTAGATCTTAAAAGGCCTGTGCCTTTTGTAAAGAACAGGAAATGAAAACCACTGAAGGGCTTTCAGTTAGGAAGGGTCAGTTCTGACTAAAGGATGTCATCAGCATGCAGGTGGTAGGAAAGTATGAGTGGATGAGATTGCCCGGGAATAACAAGTTGCGGAAGATTTAACCTTTTGAGGGATTCTTGTTCTCTTTGAGAATGTGATGAAAGTTCTGTCTTTCCAGAAAAAATGTGCCTGCTAAAAATCACATAAACATATATATCAATTTCAAGGGACCCTTAGATGAAGAATATTCAGTGTGGAGGGGCAAGAGAAGAGGCATGAGGAATAGGATATTTGAAGCATGGCAAGTGGAAGAGGAAAGCGAGAAAGGGGTCAAAAAAAGATGACCCAAGAGGTACAGAAAGAAGCAGGAGACTGAGCTGTCAGGAAGCTGTGGGAATTAGAGATGTACAGAGAGCATGATCAGCAGTGTCAAAGGCTGTAGAGACTTCAACAGCCTTAAGGTAAGAATTAAAACATGTCTTTTGCACTTACAGTTTGAAAATGACTGGTAATTAAGAATAGTTTCTGAGGAATGATGGGTAATGGTAGTTTTGATTTTTTTAAGGGTTTTTTTTTTGTTTTTTGTTTTAAAGATTTTATTTATTTATTTTTAGAGAGGGAAAGGAGGGAGAAAGAGAGAGAGAAACATCAGTGTGTGGTTTCTGGGGGGCGTGGCCTGCAATCCAGGCATGTGCCCTGACTGGGAATCGAACCTGCGATGCTTTGGTTCGCAGCCTGCGCTCAATCCACTGAGCTACACCAGCCAGGGCTGTTTTTTTTTTTTTTTTTAATTCAAGAAGTGTTCAGTGGTGGCATCTGAGTAGAAGTGAGAGTAGGGGATTTGTTATGATGATGTATTTGCAGAGTACTAACATAAGGTTGAAAAATTATCAGTCGTCCATAAAAAGGATTGAGAGGCTTGTGGGATGATGTCAGTCTGTCCCCTGGTGCCCCATTAAGATGGATTCAAAAGCCAGGGAGCAGCAGTTGAAGAAATGATATGAGCTGAGGAAATGGAGAAGCTTGGTTTGTTGGGCAGGAAACAAATAGTGGGCAGTTAAAATAAGAAACAAAAACAAGACAGGGATTATATCTGTAACAATGAACACATCCTGATGTATCTATGTTATGCCATAAGAAAAAGAAAGGAGGAAAAACAGAGAGGCTGAAGACACAGAGGAGAGAGGCATGACTGAAGTGGTGGAGGGCATAGGATCCAGAAAAAGAGGTTCAGCCAGCAGACATAAACCTGGAAGATCGAGGGAGGAGGCTTGTGCCTGCAATTCAATTTCCTCCAGTTGTTTATACTATAAACTTTATGCCAACAAATTTGAACTTACAAGAAATGGATACATTCCTAGAAGATTATATAACAACACAACCTCAAGAAAAAACTGAAACTGGAATAGATCTACAGACCTTAAAGAAACTGAAATGATGGATTAAAAATCTCCCAGGCAAGAACTGTCCTTAGGTGTTTTATTTAGCAAATGTAAACTTTTCTTTTTTAAAAAAAATGTTATCTTTACTGTATTTTTCCCATTACCATTTAGGCCCCTTACGCCCCCTCTCCACCAATGTAAACGTTTCCAATATATCTTTGATCTAACAATTCTGTTTACTTGTCTGTACTTGTCCCGAAGCTATAAGAGGCCCTGGGTGGCATCTGCTTTATTCAATTGCTGTACACCAAGCCTAGCACAGGTCTGGCTTAAACTTAGCACAGCTAAACTGTGCCAGAAGTTTAGACAATCTAAGACTTCATGAGACTTCAGGAAAAAGTAGGGGACTTTCACAAAACCCACTAGGTCCCAAGTAAAATTTCAAATAGCCAAGTGTGGACTATAATCTTGAAAAGTAAGCCCTGTTTTCACCTGCTTAGTACCAGTTGGTACAAGAAGTTCCTTCAGAATGAAAATCTGTATGCAGCAGGTGGCTCTCCCTTGGACATGGTCTCTATAACAGCCTAATAACTCACTTCTGGAACACTAAAATTCACCACTTAGCCCTTTTGTTAGTAATACCAAAGTGAACTATTAGGAAGTTCATGAGAGAAACAGCTGAAAAACAATACCAAAAGGACTGAACCCAATTAAGATATTTGAAAAGTTTTTTAGTAACTTTCAAGCTACTTAAAATGTCCCCCTCCCGTATAATTTTGACCTACAGCAAAACTTTTGAAACCAATATTTTTAATAGAGTCATCAAGAATCATAGTCCTATAACCAGGATGATAGGGCCCTAACTTGCCTTTCTGATGTAGGAAAATTTGCTTTGCTTCTGTTTTTATTCAGAAGGTCTACAAAATCATGTGAGGTTCAGCTGAGCACAGATGTGGGCACAGAACCCAGCCAGGATCATTTGGGGCTTAGATGAAGCTCAGGTGGGGTCTTGGATTTTTGCCTACCAGCAGTAGTTACATGCTTGTTTTTATTGTTATTCTTTCCTTTCTTTTTATTCCTCAGCTTCTGAACCAGTTTTCCATTGCAGCAGCCAAGAAGATGCAAGATTGTGTAATCATGCAAAAATGTTTTTACCTTGAAGATCTGACTTCTAAATTCACAGGATTCCCTTATCAGTTAGAACTGGGTAGCAGACTTAAGTTCACAGACTTGATGAAGGGCAAGCATCACCAGGTGGACTGCAGGGGTCCACAAATGCACTGCCCCGAGGCCCTGAGAGATTGGTTGCTAGGTAATCTCCCCAGGATCCACCAATTTTCCTATCCAATTTTGATGGAGCAAAAGTAGGGATTGAAGGGAACATAACCTTACACAATTCTTATGATGGGTGTAGAACACAGAGATACCCTTTTTAAATACCTGCTCCCAAATATCAATCCCAATAAACTGTACTTAAAACTTGAATGGTTAAAAATGCAGTTTATTTCTCTTGCTCTTTCAAGGAGTTTCTTTATTATAAGATTATGTTCTCATATGTCTATCAAGATGCCATGTTTTGGGGATGCTGGCCCTTTAACAGGAGAGTAGGGGAGTGGCTGGGACTCTTAAAGCCAGGGCAGCAAGCCGGTGCTTGCCCAGGCTACCATGGCAAAAGTAAGCAGAAAGGGCAGTAACAAGGTAGCTGTGGGCCCCCTCACTGTGCACAGATGGAAGCTGGTGGTGTTTGTGTGGGAGAGTGTTTTTCCAACTTTTAGCCCTGTTCCTCTCTTCTGTCCCTTTGCAGGGCAGCTGTCTAGAGCTGGGGTGGTGAGGTCATAGGGCGGAGGTTTAGGGAAGTCTGAGAGCCAAGGGCGGTGCTCCCCTGACCACCTTGCTGGGGGATGACCATGGTTTAGGGTGCCATGCCATCCTTACCGAGGAGGAGGGTGCCTCTGGGTCTCTCCCCTGGCCCAGGTTTACGTTCCAGAGGCTGACAGTGCTCTCTCATCAAAGGAAACAGCCATGGAGAAAGTCCACCAGCCTGTAAAGATGAAATGTCTTGAAGGTATCACTAAGCGGGCCACAGTATCTGGATAAAAAGCCTGGGGATGTGGACACTTGCTGTTCTGGTTCTGTGATGGACATGGGCTTGTATGTCCAGAATCACTGGGAATAACTCTAAACTCTTCTACTTGCTAGCTATATTATGTTGGGTGACTGAAATCACTTTTGTGGGTCCCTATTTCTCACCTTCATAGTAAAATGATCAATACAGGCTTATATGATTTTTGTGAGAGTTAAATGAACATATACACGTGAAATATCTGGCACACAGTAGGGTTAAATTGCAGTGAATCAGGGCAGCTGGAACTTGGTTGATTAAAGAGGCCCAGAAGTGGCTGTTAGGTGGAGGAGAGCAGATGGAGAAGCCTCTGGTGGTATCTAATGAGGTAACTGAAGAGGGGATGTAGAAAGTAAAGGTGTCTGGCATGTGCCAGGTTCTGTTTGCTCTAGTGGAGGACAGGTAGGGGCTCTCTGGGGTAGGGAGGCTATTGAACACTTAGAACAGGAGGACTTGTTAGAGGGTGGTGCTGGAGACGGCTCATGAACAAAAGTGCTACTGAGAAGCTGCCTCTCTAGATGAGACTCCTCACACCTGAGCCCCCTTCTACTTCTTTTCTAGGCCCCCACACAAACCAAGGCCCAGGCAAGTCCTGTGGCTGCTTGGCTCCTGAAGAGGAACTGGTGCCTGCCTCCCAGCTGGAGGAGGAGGAAGAAAATAAGCAGGAAGAGGACCTGAATCCAGATCTAGCCTCAAACCTGGAGGAGGAAGTAGATGAAGAGGAGGAAGATCTTGGGGATCCAGCTGTCCTCAGTGTGGTCCATAACGCGCAGGTACCATGGCAGGAGGGGCTGGAGGGACTGTTGTCCTGAACTGTCTGCTGTTCACAGGGTGGCCAGACAGCCCTCTCCTCTTCTCCACCCCTTTCTAAGATAGGTTCTGGGTTAACACTTTCTATTTCAGGCTTGAACATGAGTAGGGACTTTTCGTTACCTCTTTTTTCTTGTCACCCCCACTTAGTTTCTGATGCTGTCTTCACCTTGAAAACCAGGTTGTATCAGGGCTGTGCATCACGCATAGGGGCTGGCCCTGCTCCTGGTGCTTTGACCCTGGGCCCCTGTGTCTCAGCAGTCCATTTCTGGTATGTATTCCCTTGGATTTCCACAACCAATGGAGAGAGACAAGGATTCTCATGTGGAATGAAGTGCTTCAGATCAACCTGCTCCTGAGATACCAGTTTTGCTTCCCCTCAGGGAAGGAGAGGGGCCTGGCCCAGTTGACTTTGATTATGAGGGAGAACCAGGCTGCCACTGTCATGGGTATTGGAAATGATTGGCCTTACTGCCTCCCTACCCCCATAGACGCAGATGAATTTAGAAGACACTACAGAGGCTAATGTGAACCTGGGTTTTCTTCCCTCTCATTCCAGAGAGGTCTTCTCAGCTTTCCTGGAATCAAGGCCTCTGGAATGCTGGGGATGTCACCTTCCTCCTTGCAGTTTCTATGGCAGGTGAGTTGCTCCAGGCTCCATAGTGACAAAGTGACTGGTTGCTGAGAAGAAGCTTGCCAAGCGTTCCTTATTTCTACTATGTTCAGTCTTCTCTTAACCTTGCTTTTGGAGATGAGGCACCCAAAGTAAGATGGAGGTATGAAAAGTGGGAGATGCCCTTTCATGTAGGGAAGCTTGGTAAATGACAGAGGTGGTACTAGTACAACTGGCCATTCATACGAAAAAGGACAAACTAGATCCCTACTTCTACTTCTCTGCCTTTCAGCAAATAAGTAGCACTGAGCTTAGGGTTGTAAAGGGCACTTGCCCTTCAATTAACTGCATAATGAGAACATGGTCTGGGGTAGAGGAACTGCTGGAAATACTTCAGGGAGAAGAATAGGAAACTGCAGGTCTCAGGAGGCCTTCTGGTGAGTCAGAAGAGACAGATAACTAAGCCTTGTCCCAGTGACTGAAGGCACAAGAGCCCGAGAGAAGGCTATCATGGAGAGGAGAGCAAGAGATGTTGGCTCACCAGACAGTAGGGAAAACACATGTCTACACTGTCATGGACTGAAGAGCTGCTCCCTAGGAGGTGAGAAACCCTGCTGGGAACAAGGACAGGATCCACAGTCTGGTGGCCTCACAGTTGGCTTAAAGTTCCCCCAAGACAGCAAAATGTCTGGTGAGGTTCTTGAGGGTAAAGGCAGGTGAGAATGTAGAGACAGAAAAGGGACTTAGCAGCAAGGGAAGCATTGAATTGGTGGAGATGCCCTCCTCACAGACCTCTTATTGCTCTTAGACACTGGACTACTTGTCGCCAGTTCCTTTCCGGCCCACCCTTCCCAGCACCAGCTCTCCAGTGCGGCACTTCGGACCTCGACTGCTCTCACCAGACCCTTCTCTCTTCTGCAGCTCACCGACCTCATGGCCCCCTAGGTTCAGGTACTGGTTCAGGGTACCAGGCACCCCAGCATCCACAACAGTCGGAGCTCTTCTTCAAAGGTCTCAGGAGGTCGTGGCTGCAGAGGAGTGGGGGCCACTGTACCAGTTGCCATAGAAAAATACAGAAACTTAGTAACAAAAGTCTGAGGTAGAGTCCAAACCACTTTCCCTCACAAATGAGGAAATACAGGCCCAGGGAGACAAAAAAGAACTTATTTGAAGGTTAGCTGGCATGAAGACTGAGATTAGGACTCAGAACTCCTGGCAACCAGACTAAATCATTTTCTACTGTGTCAAAATTTCCTGCAGCCAAATTGCAGAAAAATATATTTTGGAGGGGCCTGTGAGCCCTGTTGAGCTAGGATTGTGATGTTTCATGTGGCTGACTTTGGAGAGGCACATAAACAGAGTTCCCTTAGATGTCCAGCTGAGGTTACCAGAGGCTAAATGAGTGGAAAAGGTAAGGAGCTGAGACCTTGCTTTCAGCTAAGTTTCTTTCTAAGTCTCCCCAGTCATCTGACCCAGCTCCACCCCCAGCACCAACGGATCCTTCAGCTGCAGCAGCATAGTCGAACACCAAGGTAAAAACTGGACCTGGAACAGGGCTGAGGGCAGCTCATCTGCATGCTGGGTATTTCCCCAAAGTCCCTGCACAATTTGGAGTCCTATAGTGCTGCCCACCTCTGCACTCTTTCCCATCCTTCCCAGACAGCTCCGCTCCCTACTCACCACTCCTTGAGAAGTTCACTGTGGCACGGGTGGGTGGGTCTAAAGAGATGCTCCTCCTGGCTTAAAGTCCCCCAGCCAAGAAGCCTTGGTCTCAGCAGCCAGACCCCTTTGCTAAACTCATGACCCGAAAAGAGAAGGACTGGGTGATAAAAGTGCAAATGGTTCAGCTGCAGAGTGAGAACCCCTACCTGGAAGACTATTACTACCAGGTGAGCCCCGTATACTCTTCCCAGCCTCTGACCTCGGGGTCAAAAAGGCCTGGGTTCCACAGGCCCTCTCAGGTCCTCTCTTCAGCTCATAGGGGCCTTATTTCTAAAGTTGACATTCTGACCTCATTCGCCTCTCCATTCTCCTACACTTCAGCCCAGTGGGATTCTTTACAATTCCCCACACACTCTGAGGTTTTGTCTCCATCCTTTGCCATGAATTTCCCCTATTCAGCCTGGGAATATGGACTTTTCCATCTTTGTACACATTTATGAGTCTTTAGAAATGTCTTGTTATAAACATTCATCTATTTTCCTTTACTTTTTTACATCAAAACCACAGGGATCTTAGAAATAGTGGGATTTGATTTGTTCAATTGAACAAATGATGGCAGACATTTTGACTCATTTCCTCCTCCTTCCTATCTTCATGCCCCCAGCTAACTGACTGTGGGAAGCACGGGTAGAATCACATGATCAAAATGGGGACGTGGAGGATATGGGGCGTGCAATGGATAACTTGGGAACAAGGAATGCAGGAAGGTTGCAGATGCTGGGTCAGGCTTGCTTCCTGGCTCTCCATTTTTCTCTCTGCCTTTTTATCAGACCTGGTAATAGTACCTAGTTATTGAAGGCCTTAGTATGGGAATCCCAGGAGAGGTAACCTGAGGCCCAAGGTGTTTAAAATACTTTAGAATGATTGCCAATAGGGCCTAAGGTGCCAGGAATGTTTCTGGAAGGGATCCTATAGGACAGTGTGTGTTAAGAACTTTCACTGGAGAACCTTAATTCTAAGTTCACAAGATGAGTATATGTGTTTACATTCCATGGGCTCTCAGAAATATTATCAGAAACTAGAGAAGAAGGAGGCAGATGAAGAACTTCTTGGACGAAGGAACAAGGTTGAGTCTCTCAAGCTGGTAACACCTTATATTCAGAAGGCAGAGGCTTATGAGTCAGGTAGGAGCAGGCTGACCTGCTGGGTTGGGCTGGCCCTGGACAGAGGGTGGAAAGTGGAAGGGAATATGTCCATTCTGACTTCTTTCATGCAGTGGTTCGAATCGAGGGTTCCCTAGGCCAGGTAGCCATGTCGACGTGTTTTAGCCCTCGCAGAGCCATTGATGCTGTACCCCATGGAACTCCAGAGCCGGTAGGAGTGATATCTTCCCAGAACCTTTTTTCTGCTCCCTATTTTGGAGCAAGGTCTTGAGCACCCTCATGCTTGAGTTCAGTTTGTGACCTAAATGGGAGGAATAAGTGCAATCAGACTTCGTGTTAGCTTTTCCAGCTCAATTTCTAGCTCGCAGAAGACCTGGACTGCTGCTGTGGAAGTGTAGCTGATGGCTGGGGCCTCTTTCTTCTAGGAGACGGGGGCTGCCAGCAGTCAGAGGCTTTGGGTGTTGTCATGGATTGAAAAGGTGAGATCAGCTCCTTAGGAATGACTTCCTAACTTATCCTCAAACGTGGGATATTGCTCAAATTGACCTCTTCTTCCTCTTTTCCCACCCTCAAATTCCCAGATGTTTCTTCAGTTACTAGAGATAGAGGAGGGCCAGAAGAATGGGCCTCCACAGCCCTGCTACTCGGAGCAGCAGAGAAACCACGTTGAGAAGCTCTTCCAGGCCTTAAAGACCCAGGAGCAGAACAACCCAGAGTGAGTACGGGAGAGTCACACCTCGCCCAGCAAAGACATTGGCTTTGCTTCAGCCTCTCCTTTCTGGCATGTTGTCCTCTCCTCTGTGCACAGTCTGAAAATATTCTCCTATCTCACTCACAGGGAGGCAGCAGATGGCTTCCTGCAGGTGCTCTCTGTGAGGAAGGGGAAAGCCCTAGTGGCCCGGCTGCTCCCCTTCCTGCCCCAGGAGCAGGCTGTTAGCCTTCTCCTGGTTATCACCTACCATCTGCCACTCCTCGTCAAGAGGGACGCAGCTGATCAGGTAGTGTGGCGTTAAGTGGAGAAGAGGATGGTTTCATGGATGGGTTAGGGATGGTTTCTCCTACAGTCCCCAGCCCCAGAGATTCCAGAGAAGGTGCTGGGCAGTGAAGGGTGTCGAGCCTGCCACCCTCAGGTGAGGGGTTACAGGATGAACTGTAGGAACAGCTGATCATCTGTGGGTACAATGAACGAAAGAAAACACACAGGCCTTGGTTGTACAGGTGTGAGTGTGCTGTGGAGGGTGTGAAAATAAGAACTTCCTGACAAGAGTTGAGCCCTATATCTACTCTTCTTAGGGAAAGCACCCTAGAACTAGTAGGATTTGAAGGGTCAGGATTGGGGATGAAGAGATACTAGTGGTGACAGAAGTGGTAAATAACCTGACTGGGTAGGTAACAAAGGCAGGTCAGCCAGAAAAGAGATGGGGGGTGGGGGAGGAGGGGGTACAAGACAGGAGGAGGTGAAGTTGCAGAGGAGTCTGAGAGAGGCACTCACCTTCTTGCAGGTCCTACAAATGTTATTCAAACCTCTGGGCAAATACATCAGTCACTTGACCTTCCATGAACTCCTCCAAGGACTTCAGGGACTAATGCTGCTTCCACCTGGCTCCTCAGAGCGGCCAGTCACTGTGGTGCTTCAGAATCAGGTAACATGTCTGGGAGGTTTTTCTCTTGACATTGATGGCCTCCAGATGGTATCACTGACATGAAATAAATGTGGGAATGTTCTCCTCTCCTCATCTTTCCTGCTTATCCTCTGCAGTGCTTATCAGCTTCTAGTGAGCATTAGGACCACCTGGAGAGCTTGTTGAACACCAGTTCCTTGGGCGCACTGCCAGAGAGTCTCATTTAGTAGACACAGGCTGGGGTCCAAGCACCTGCTTTTCTAACAAGCTCTCTGATGATGGTGCTCACATGCCCTCTAGAGCAGAGGTCACCAAAGTTTTTTGATTTTGTTTCCCTTTCGGTAAAAAAAAAAATCTGACACATCACCCATGTGTGTTTATAAGTCATTTATATGTAACACTATACTAATATTAGGTACATAATAAATACAAAATAGAACATTTTAAAAGATGAGACTCTAGAGGCAAAGTTCTGATATCTTCTAATATGCCAGTGGATTGTCTTATGAACCCCTCTCCAAAGACCTTTGCCTAAAGCAGTGCTTCTTACGGTGCGGTCCACGGACTACCTGCATCAGATTCCTGGGTCCATTTCTGACCTACTCCTCTGACTCCTGACTCCTGGGGGCAGGACCTGTGAGTGTGCATTTAGTCAGTTCCCTAGAACAGTGGTTCCCAGCCTTTTTGGCACCAGGGACAAATTTCATGAAAGACCGTTTTTCTGTGGACCTGGGTAGGGGGATGGCTTTATAGCCTGCTACCAGATGCAGCTTAATTGTCACTTGGCCACTCACTGGTAGGGTTTTGATATGAGTCTGCAGGCAATTGGTTTATTATGGTCTCTGTGCAGTCAGACCCCTCTGCTAATGATAATCTGTATGTGCAGCCGCTCCCCAGTGCTGGCATCGCCGCCTCAGCTCCGCCTCAGATCACCGGGCACTACGTTCTCATAAGGAGCACAAACATAGATCCCCCGCATGTGCAGTTCACAGTAGGGTTCACGCTTCCGTGAGAATCTAACGCTGCTGCGGCTCTGACAGGAGGCGGAGCTCAGGCGGTAATGCCAGCGATGGGGAGCAGCCGTGAATACAGATGAAGCCTTGCTTGCCTGTAGCTCACCTGCTGCTGCGCAGCCTGGTCTGTGGCCCGAGGGTTGGGGACCCCTGCCCTGGAAGAATCTTTTGGAAAGTTCAGAGCAGTGATTCCCTTGGAAAGATCTGAGAGTTCTTTGGCCAGCCAATGTAAAATTTAACAGTTTTATGGGTGTTGGACTCAATTTGTACATGTAAACTTGCCATTGTAGTTAGGAAGACAGAGCCAGGAAAGCACCAAATGCTTAGGGCAAACTCATTCACCCTGGATGCTTTATCACTTGCAGTTTGGAATATCTTTGCTCTATGCCCTGCTGAGTCACGGGGAGCAGCTGGTATCCCTGGATCCATCCCTAGTGGAATCCAACAGTGACCATGAAGCTTGGTAAGATCATAACGGCCTGTAGATACTATTCCAGTACCTCTGGGATGTGTAGGCTGGACTAGATGAGTTAGTTCCTGAGTGGTGTACTCAAGCATCAGGAAAGAAGCTGGTCAAAGGGAATACGAGCAGAGTTGTAGCTGCTCTGCCTTTTATCCCCCCTGCTCCTTTAGTCCCCTAGGGTGTTATTTTCCATGGGAGGAAGTATAGCATAGTAATTAAGGGGACAAGCTTTATTTTTATATTTTTAATTTTTTTACATTATTGTATTTTTTCCCCATTGCCATTAGAAGGGAACAAACTTTGGAGTCAAACAGACCTAGGTTTGAATTTTGCCTCTGTCACTTATTATTACTGTAACTTTTGGGTATGTTACTTAGCTTCTCTTTAGCCTGTTTCCTCATTTATAAAAGAGGAATCTAGGGACGACAGTACTAGCCACTTAGAGTTCTGAACATTAAGAGAGAAGATGCGTAAAGCACTAAGCAGTGCCTTGGCAAATGTTCCCTTAACTGCTGCATGCATAGAAAGTGATATTGGTGCTAAAGTATAATAAGGATCTTGGCCTTGAGCCTCTTTCCTGTATAAATACAAAAATGTTGATATATTTCTTCCTCTCTGCCCTCCAGGACAGACATAGTGATTCTAGTCGCCTGGGAGATAGCTCAGATGCCTACAGCCTCTCTGGCAGAACCCTTATCCTTCCCCAGCAACCTTCTTCCCCTGTTCTGTCGCCATGTGGACAAACAATTGTACAGCAGCTAGAGGCTACAATGCAGTAAGTTATGGCAGAAACAAGGTCATAATCCCTTGTTCGAGCCCACTCTAGGTTCTGGCACTTCTCTATTTCTTTTCAACCAAGAGCATGGAGGAAAGCTTTCTTTTAGAAGTAGTTGCAGACACTCGGGTATTTACTGAGTAACTCATCTACCTCAAATTAGGTCCCTGTGGTCTGCTTCTTTAGCTAAACCACTTAATTGATTCTCAGGTACTTTGGTCATTTATCATGTTAAGCTATTTGAGGGCAAGACTTAATTTGAGAAACTGAATTGTTCATTCAAGAAATATTTGATGGGATCAACAAATGCAGCACAAGATGTCTGAATTAATGCAGAGCAGCCCAGACATTAGTCTCCAAACAGTTCCCCCCGACCAGCAGGCCCGCAGCACACAGGCACACTGACAGCTGCAGTGTCTGATAGGCCTCCAGCACGGCTACTGAAACAAGTACAGGAATCAATGAACCAAGCATCATCCCTAATTGTCCCAAGAACAGAAGTGACAGTGCAAGAAACTTCCACAGAGGAGTTGACTCTGTGAGCAGCAAAGACAATGTGGAAAACAGCTGATACTAAGGAACACAGCAGCCCCAGTATAAGAGAGGTGAAATATTATTACATCCCTCTTCCCAACAAACAAAGCTATAACATCAGTAGGCAATGCTAATGAACACCAAGTTCAACGCTGAGATGAATCACAAGTCCGGCCTGGATCAAACACAGCCCCTCCACCAAGACTACCGCATGTGCCTCCTGTAATCTAGCGGATAGCGGAGTAGCCAAGAAGCAATCAACAACAACAAAATATATATAGAAGGGGTCAACTATTCCAGAATATAAACATAAACAATATGGAGGTCATCTCTGCCCTCAGAATTGACCATCTGCTAGAAAGAGTCAGATACTAATTTTTAAAAAGATTTTATTTATTGTTAAAGAGAGGGGAAAGGAGGGAGAAAGAAAGGGAGAGAAACATCAATTGGTTGCCTCTCACACGCCCCCAACCAGGGCCCTGGCCTGTAACCCAGACCTTTGCCCAGACTGGGAATCGAACCAGCAAACTTTCGGTTTGCGGGATGTCACATAACCCACTGAACCATACCATTCAAGGCCAGATATTGATTAAATCACAATAATACTTTAGAAAATGGAATCGTTTGCACTTAACACCTGTTGTCTTTGTAGGCTTGCCTGGATCTACTGATCTCACTGTTCTGGAGTGCAGACTTGTGGGAACAGTTTCACCATCAGACACCAGTGGTATGGGCTCTGTCTACAGGGATCCAAGAGTCTGAAGACATTTCTTGTGCCTTATATGTTGGAGGACCCCACCTAAAACATTTTCTTATGCTTTCTTCAAAAATCTGATGCCTAAAAAAGCATAACATAGTAAGGTATAATTAGAGATGTTATAATAATGTGTTGAAACTTATTTGTAAGTCATGATGTATAATGAAAGCCATTTGTTTATATGTGAATGTTCTAAGAATATTGTTAACGTAAGGGACAAGGCCTTGTTATGTCTAACAAAACTATGACCTTGGAAATTGCTTCAATGTTGCCATTTTTTTTTTTAATAAAGAGAAAATAGCCCTAGCTGAACAAAGAGAAATGAATTTAAATATCTCTTTTGGGATATGAAATGTTTGGTTTAGCTCCACAGACAAGATTATGCATTTGTCAGCAGATTCTGGAGTGCCTTTTATGAACTAGGAACCATCTTAGGTGGTAGGGTAACAATGTGGAGCAAGGAAAAGTCCCTGCTCTTTTGAAACTTACGTTCTGTTTGGACAGGGACTGACACAAAATGTCAAGTGGTGATCAATACCATGGTGAAAATGAAACTGGGTGATGAGTGACTGTAGTGGAATGGCCCGGGAAGGCCTGTAACCTCAATAGAGGTTACATTTAAGCTGAAATGAAAAGTATTTCAAGTAGAGGCCCTATTGAACACAAAGCCCCCAAAGTGAGATGGCCTTGGTGTGTTTCAGGAAAAGAAAATGTAGCTCAAGTACACAGATAAGTGGGAAGGCTATAGATCTATAAACTGTGATTTTTTTTAATTTAAATTTTTAACTTCAGTGAAGTCAGAATTTTAAACAAGAAAGTAACGTGACGTGATTTCATTTTTAGATTATTCTGACTGCTAAATTGTTGGGGAATAATAGAGGGCAGGAAAATATTCAGAGGCTTTTTTTCAGCAGCTCAGGCAAGAATTGAGCAGTGGTGACAAAGCAGAGCAGAGATTGGGAATAAGACGGAAGGAAGAGTTGACAGCCATTGCTGATGGTCTGGATAAGAGTGGTGGTTAAGAATCAAAGATAATTCCCAGATAGAGTGAATGGAGGTTGCTCCATAATGAAGTGGGGAAAATGAGAAAAATGGGTTGGTGAGGGGTTAAAAATCAAATTTAGACACTTTAAATTTGTGTCCTGTTAGAAATCCAAGTAGACATAGCAAGTAGGCAGTTAAACAGCAGTCTGGAGTTGAAGGAAAGGGTCAGGGTTAAAGAGACAAAAATGGGAGTTATCAGCACAGAGATGTTATTTAAAGATGGAGAGGGAGAGATTATGTAAGAAGAAAAGCCCACTGAGGAGGAGGTATCGGTGAAATAGGTAGAAAACTAGGGAAATGGTGTTACCAAAGTTGAAAAGAACAAAACATGAAGCTAAAGGAGTTCATTATCACCAAGCCCTTATTATATGAAATGTTAAAGGGACTTATTTAAGAAAAAGAAGATCAAAACTATGAACATTAAAATAACAAACTCACAACTATCAACACCTGAATCTAAAAAAACCCAAAACTAAGCAAACAACCAGAACAGGAACAGAATCATAAATATGGAGATCACATGGAGGGTTAGCAGTTGGGCGGGGGAAGGAGGAGAATGGGGGAAAAGGTACAGGGATCAAGAAGCATAATTGGTAGGTACAAAATAGGCAGGGGGATGCTAAGAATAACACAGGAAATGGAGAAACCAAAGAACTTATATGCAGGACCCATGGACATGAACTAAGGCGGGGGATTGCTGGAGGGAAGGGGGGTACTGGGCAGAGGGGGGCAAAGGGATAAAAATTGGGACAACTGTAATAGCATAACCAATAAAACATACTTTAAAAAAAGTGAGGCAGGAGATAGGAAGAAAGAAACTCCAGAAGTGCCCAAGGCTAAGATAAAGGATGACGATACAGGACAGAGACCCTGTCTAAAACCGGTTTTTCCCACTTTCTGAAAAAGCACTGAATCATGGTGAATCATGAATGTACCTTTGCAGAAGACACTACATGACCCCTGCTTCATTATAATAGCATTATAATAAATTAACATTGTGTGACCCCCTTCTCCAGTGGCCAGTCAAGGAAAATCATGGGAGACCACATGCACAGTAGCTTTAAAGTAATATAACTGCTTGTATATGCACAATAAAAGGCCGCCAAAACTAGGCAGGAAAGGTCTGCCCTATAAGAATAGAATCCCTCCAGCCCCTGAGGTCAATCTCTGCTTAGAGCTGGCCTGCTCCCCTGTTCTGTGGAGAGTACTATCTCTTAATCTGCTCTCTCTGTTTCTGTTATAAACTCTTTGTGTGTTTGTCTCAATTCTTTGTCTGCGATCACCAAGAACCTGGTAACCTGTGCTCACCTGTGACAAAAGTACTTTAAAGAAAGGGTTAAAGAATGATAGGTGATGGCTGGTTGTGGCAATATAGAGATCACTAATCTTGAGGAACAGTTTGGTGGAGATAGCAGCCTGGTTAGAGGGGCTGAGGTGAGGAGAGGAGTTTTTCTAACTACAAGAAGAGGCAAATTGGAATTTTCTAAAAGGGAAGCAGAAATTTGACAGTAGGTAGCTGTTGGTGTAGATTACAGGAAGTCATTTTTTAAGATAACAACATATGTTTTAGAACAGAAAGAGTTAGTCCACTGGGTACTAGCAGAGCCAAACACTAAACACTGAGAATTGCAGTGGAGAAATAGTGGCTATTTTATTGATGAATGGCATTATCCAGGGAATGGGAAGCTAACGTTCAAAAGCTGGAACTCCTCAATGGCCTGTCGGGTACACATTACATAGGGCAACCGATTAGTCAAAGGTGAGGTAAGGGTAATGAATCATTTCTTCAGGTCTCGAGGACAGCTCTGAAGTCTTTTCAGACTCCCTTTGGTCTCATGGAAAGTAGCCAGGGGGTTGTTCTACCTTAGGGCTCAAAAATTGAAACACAACTTGGAGCAAGATGTTATCTTTAGTCTGCCAGAGGTCTGGTCAGTGTGACTATTAGGTCTGGGGCTACTGTCTTCTGCATCAGGGTTTGCTGATGATCTAGGGCAGGGGTGTCAAACTCATTTTCACCAGTGGCCACATCAGCCTCGTGGTTGCTTTCAAAGGGTTGAATGTAATTTCAACTCCTTAACAGTTAAGGAGTAGTTACATTTATACAGTCCTAAAATTATTTCGGCCCCCAGTGAAAATGAGTTTGACTCCCCCGATCTAGGGAAAAAGCTAGGACTGAGGGTAATATATAGAGGGAAAGATATGATTTCTAAGCCATGATTTAAAAAAAAATTTAATCAAAGTCATAAAGACCATGGGTTTCACATATTGTAGCACGTCTGCATGATAATGAAAGCACCCTAATATAGGGAGAAAAAGCAATACAGGAGAAAAATAATTTTACAGGCACAGGGCCCTAGAACGAGAGGAGGATTGGAGTCAAAGCACAAATGGAGCTGATTTTGGTAGCCCTGTGATCCCATCCGATTGTGGAGAAGAATGTGTTAAGAAAGGCTGTCTACTAGGGCCCTTTCCAAAAAAGCCTACTCCACACCCCTTCTCATTCCTCTGCTCCTCTTCCTCGCTTTCTCTTTTTCTTTCTCCCTCTCTCTCCCTCCCTCCCAATAATCTTGCATCATACTTCCCGGAGAAGGGTAATAATGACAAAAGAATTCCACCACTTCCACCCCTTCCCCTGTTTCCCCTGCCAGTTACAACACGTATTATCTGATTTCAACACTCAGGTCAGCTCCCTCATAATTGATCAGTCCACACTACTAAGGACATTACACCACCCCAGGTCCTGTAAACTAATAAAAATAATAGCACAGTAAGAAAAGTCAATAAAAGAGGCAGGAACCAGGTTCCACCAACTAGGCGGTAAAGGGTACTTCTACAGAGTGAGCAAGCTGTTACAGGCTGCCTTAAGTTGCTAAATTAGGCCCTCAACAATTTCACAGTAGTTATGTAAGGAGTGGGCTTGAGGCATATGCAGAGGTAGCTTGGACGGAGTGGTTGGTGCCGGCCTCTACAGGCAAGGAATGTAATCTGGCAGAGACAGCTGAGCCGTAGCTGCGAGCCAGGAGAGGGTCGGCTACACTGCGCATGCTCAGGACGCAGTTGGACTCAGGTGACCAGAAAAATTTGCCGGGCTAAAGATGGCGGCAGAGAAGTGGCCCGGAAGTGCTGCCGCTGGCGGCAGCGGCAACGCTGAAGAGCGGGAACGGGTTCTACCTATGTTGCTGCTGCCGGTCCCCGCCGAGGCAACGGGGCGGCTGGGAACCTGGGCGCAGTTGCACAGAGAGCAGGAGGTTCTGGGGAGCCTGACCGCTGCAGGCAGCCTTGAAGTGCTTTCTTTGGCGCCAGGCGGCCGGGGCGGGGGTGGCTGCTCCCTAGATGGCCCCTTCCGGCAGTAAGTGCTGCGGGAGGGCTCGGCAGTGTGGGGGGCAGGGGGTTCTGGAGCCCTAGCTCAGCTGGCCCCAGTGCCCCGTTCCAGGCCTGGCAGTAGCGGAAGAGGGATGACAGCCGCGGAAAATGCGTCAGTGGTTAGCCCAGTCCCCTCTCGGAACCTTTCCCGCTTTAGTGCGTTTTTGCACTCTCGCTTCCCAGTTCCGGGTGGGCGGAGCCGGCAAGACCTGGAATGGGTCTCAGCTTGGACGCTGATTCTTTTATTCATTAACAACCTTCGATTAGTCGTCATTGTACTCTGCATCTAGCGCATTTTCTTTTTTCAGTTATATCGTTAAAGATATCAGCTGGGGATCATGTTTAATTGGGATGAGCCTGATCCTTTTTTCTTGCCCCTTAAACAGCGAGTTCCTACACAAATGGGCTTTCCTCCCATTCTTCTCCAAGGACGGAGAGCCTAGTTGGTACACTCATTTATTCACTCAACAAATATTATTACGCGCTTACTGTTATCTAGGAGGAATGCCTAAAAGTTGAGTAAGACAGTTCTTACACGTGAGGCTTGCGTGATTTAGGAATGCAGTGGGAAAAACCCTATAATTACAATCATATTTACTTTCCATTTTTGTAACTCTTGGTCCAGGACTTAGTTTTTACATCAAGTGCCCCCTGAGTCTGACTGGGCTCTTTTTATAATAGAAAACGTTTTGGAAACTATCAGCTTTTTAAGACTGAGTAGCCAAGAGGTGTGTTACTTTGGAATCTCCAGGATCTATAGTAGTGTCTGACCGTAGAGATGCGTTTGTTAAGTCAGTGAAAGCTTTAAAATCTCTTCTGTGTTTGTCTTCTTTATTCCTGATCTCTAGTTGTTAGAAACAGGAAACTCTCACTAGGGGAAGTAGGATTATTCAACGGTATTAAGTACCCTATGAATAGAGGGTTGCAGAGTGAAAAGTAGAACGCTTTAGATGTTTGAGAACTTAACAGAAGGTAAGACATACATGCGTGAGTTAATAGGACATTCATAAGTTACTGCATGAAATTAATAGGAGGGGGTGGATCAAAAAAAGCTTTTCCATTTGAATTGAATTGAATTTTAATTCAATTACAATACTTCATAGGGTAAAAATAGGAACAGGTTTATAGTGTCCAGGGGTTTACATCCTACTTTTAAGTATATGTAGTCCTTTTTGTATTATTGAAATCACTTCACATTCTATATTTTGTTATTTTCATTGAAAATTTTGTTTTTCCATGTGGTAATACAGTCCATGTGCTAATAATGTTAATAATGTGACAGTATTCTGCCTTTTAAATGTATCTTAATTTGTTGAACATTTTCCATACTCAACATTTATATTGTTAAGGAGGCGGTATGAAAGAGGTGACATCTTTTTAACTGGCTGCCTTCCAGTGGCATGGAGGTCTTATGCACTGTGTGAGTTCCCCAAAATTTGTGTATTGAAACTTTAACCACCCATGTGGCTCTATTTGGAGATAGAGCCCTTAAGGAAGTAATTAAGGTTAAATGAATTGAGAAGGGTGGGTTTCTAATTCCGTAGCACTGGTTTCCTAATAGGAAGAGGTAGAGACACTAGATCTCTCTCTCTCTCCAAGCACAGGGAGTAAAATCTTGTGAGAACAGAGCAAGGAAGTGGCTGTCTGCTAGCTGGGAAGAGCTGCCTCACCAGAAACCACTCTGTGGGCACCTTGGTCTTAGACTTGTATCCTCCAGAACTGTGATAAATATGTGTTGTTTAAGGGGAAAAAAAAGTATGTTGTTTTCCAAATTTTCAGTGTAAACAATCAGGAATTCGGTGTCAATGAAAAAAATCATTAGGCACAAGGATAGAAATACATAATGTGTTAATCTTCTCTAATAAGGACATAATAGCACCAAGTCCAGTTTTTCTAGATACAAAATTTACTACTTCTGTAGAAAAAAGGCTTTCTTAAAAAGATGAGACTTATCAGTATAGTAGCCTCATTTCAGTCCATTGCATTGTTTTCAGAATTGGGACCCTTTTTTTTAATGTAAGTTAATTTGATTATTTAACTTGAAGCTATAGCATCATTAGTCTCTTTCCATCCTTATTTGCCAGTGTTGTTATGCTGACATTACACTGCTGTAAAAATTCTGTAACTGTTCTGTACAGCATGGTAGCCATTAGCCACACGTGACTTAAAATTTTAAATTCATTTCTTCAGTTGAATTACTCACATTTCAAGTGCTCAGTAGCCACATGTGGCCATTGGCTACTGTATTGAACAGTGCTGATATATAGATTATTTCCATCATCACAGTGAGAGTTCTGTTAGAGTTATACTATAACATACCATTTTGGAGTCCTAATGTCAGTTAATACAAATAATCACTTTCTTTTTAAAAGTTTTTGAAAGCATTTAAGTTACCAAAACTTATTTTGTTCATTGTGAGCGCCACCTCAAAAAAATTATATACATACTTGGTTGTTGAAACTTGCCCTTAATTATGACAGTTCTTTTCAATATATCACCAGGCAGTATTCAGGATGAAGAAGTAAAAGCAGCCATCATTTCTTGCCCATGCACCTTTTTTACCACCCACTTTTATATTCTTGCTTTGGTGTGAGGGGCTGAGGGGGAAGAAGTGGGAAGGGGAAGGGGGAAAAGGCAGGAAGTCCTAGAACAGTTTACATTCTCTTAAGTTTTTTTAAGTAACTTTTTTTTGAAGATTTTATTTATTTGTTTTTAGAGAAAGAGAGGGAAACATCAGTGTATGGTTGCCTCTCATGTGCCCCCAACTTGGGGACCTGGCTCCCAACCCAGGCATGTGCCCTGGCTGAATATGGAACAGACAAGCCTTTGGTTCACAGGCGCGCACTCAATCCATTGAGCCACACTAGCCAGGGCCACTGTCTTTAATTCGATGTAGAATTAATGCTACCAGGTGAACTAAAGAACTGTACTCATTCTGCCCTTTCAATCTCCCCATTGTGGGTGAATACTATTGTAGATATAGACTATAAAAAATAATCTAAACTTTTTCCTTAGATTTGTGTGGGAGGATTCTCGTCACAGCAGCACACCAACAGAGAGGCCCAGGCTGCTTGCTCTTAGTGAAAATTATGAACTCCTCATCTATGAATTTAATTTGGAAGATGGAAGATGTGATGGAACTATTTCGTATAGCTGTAGTGAGGAGATGTTGCAAAGGCTTATTAAAGATCAAAATATCAGTAAGTATTTATAGGTGGTCTTTTAGTGTGTTTAAATTTGTGACATTACTATGTAATTTTGTGTATTTCAGGGAAGGTTCTCACATCCCTAAAATCATGGGAGATCTGCTTTGTCCAATACTAGCCACCTGGGTTCTTGAGCACTTGAAATGTGGTTAATATGAATTAAGATGTCCTTTAAGTGTCAAATACATACCAGATTTTGAAGACTTAGTACTAAAAAGTAGAATCTCTCCATTAATAGGTTTTTGTATTAATCATATATTGAAATAATTTGGATATAATGGGGTAAATAATATATATTAAAATTAGTTTCACCTTTTCAATGCAGCTAGTATTAAAAAATTTTAAATTACATGTGGTTTGCATTTGTGACTGACATTATATTTCTATTGGATAGGGCTAATCTAGACTGGTTACAGAGCTATTGACTATGTCCCATTCTGAGGGCTTCAGGGAGCAGAAACCAAGGCACTCGGGCTTCTGTTTGTTTTTAAGGCAGTAGCATGTTTGCCACTCTTGATTTTAAGGTTCCTTCTTTATCATTTTTCAAAGTTTTTAATTTATTTTTAGATTATATGTTTATTTTTAGAGGTGAAGGGAGGCAGTTGGGGTCCCCCCCAACTGGGGGGACCTGGCCCGCAACCCAGGCATGTGCCCCAGCTGGGAATCAAACTGGTAACACTGGTTCACAGGCCAGCACTCAATCCACTGAGCGACACCAGCCAGGTCCTTCCTTTTCATTGTTTAAAAAAGGTCTGTGATTGTCCTTGTGGGGTCCCATGGGTAAAAAGACTTTCCAAGTGTTCTTCTGGTGTGCTGTCAGACTGGCCATAGCAGAAGGAACAGAGACAGTGTAGACCATCTTTATTCATCCCTTTAACCTGCCCTCCAATGACCTCTTGCCTAGGTGGGTATAAATAATAACTGTCTAGAGTTCACCTAGTTAACTGCTGTTTCTTTTTTGTTTTACCTGTTTTTGTTAACTTCGCAAAATCAAATTTACCCTCAGGGGAAAAGAGGAAGGGTTTACAGGAACAAAGTTAAAAGACACATGGATAAAAACTAGGGGGAGGGTGGTAATGGGAGGGAAGTTGGGAGGGGGGTGGGTGGGCTTGATTGGGAGTAAAGGGGAGAAAACTGTACTTGAACAATGATTAAAATAAAATTTAAAAAAAATTAAATTTACCCATTGTAACGTGACCAATGAGTTTCTTATAATATTATTTTGTTTCATAGGTATTTCCTTATTATCTTTGAGAATTCTGTCATTTCACAATAATACATCATTATTGTTCATCAACAAATTTATCGTCCTACACATCATGTTTCCTGAAAAAGATGCTGAGATTAGAGTACTCAACTATTTCACTTTACCCTTGCCTGCCCAGGCAGTGGACAATATTATTGACACGCATCTCTGCAGAGGAATTCTTTTTGTTTTGAGTAGTTTAGGCTGGATCTGTATCCTTGGTGGTAAAAATGTTGATATTCAGGGGAGGAGAATACCTAGAAAGATTAATCTTTTTAGGCTTTTAGTTTTAAGGAACTGGGGAATAGGTATTTGGTTACTTTTTCAGTAAAACTTTTCGGGGAAAAAGATCTTCATGAACTTAGAATAACTTTATTGATTCATATTCCATTCAGATATTTTCCAGTGTATGCGTGGTTTTTCATGGTCACAGTCATCTTGTCCAGCTTATTTGTGTTCTTTTTAAATTGTGTATGCTCTGCATTACCCATCTGTTCAAACATGCTTGTTCCAGGAAAGATTAAATGACTGCTTATGGTATGATACATCCACCTCATGGAATGATGATTCCACCATATTAGTGAATCATATGGTTTGCCTGACCACTTTTATTTATTTTTTGGAAAATATGATGGTTTTTGTGTTGTTGCTTTTTTTCTCTCTAGCAGATCCATTGGTGATCACCAAAATTATTTCGAAGGCTTGAAAAATGACCTGTTATGTGACTTTGGAACTTTCATTTCTGAATTAAAGGAATATATATGTAGCTATATATGTTATAAAATTTATATATAGATAAATTTTAGGTATATCAGCCTATATTAAAACTTTTGTAAGAATATCAAATTATTGGATTAACTATATTTTTGTTGCCAGGTTATAGAACTGTGCTGTCCAACACAGCTCTAAGAAATTGGCTAGCATGACTGAGGAACTAAATTCTTTATTTTATTTAATTACTTTAGATTTAAAATCTGATACTCAGTTCAGCTATTGGAAAACTTTTATGTATGTTTCAAATGTAAATAGACTTTATAAAGTCTAAATACAGATCACGTATTTTCAGTGAAAATTCAGTGTCAAAATTCAGATATGCTGTAAGCATAAAATAACATATTTTGAACACATATAAAAAATGATGTAAAATATCTCAACTTTTTTTTCTGATTATAGGTTGAAATGTTATTTTGGATATGTTGAATTAAGTAAAATATGTTATTAAAATTAGGTGCACAGATTTCTTTTTACTTTTTAAATAAGGCTACTAGAAAATTTTCAGTGATGAATGTGGTTCACATTATATTTCTCTTGGACAGCATTATTGTAGAACACTAGTGGAAAATATTACCAGAGTGGGTATTCAGCAAGTATTGTTTAATGAACACTCTGTCGGGTTGTGTATTGGGTCACCAACTTCATGGTCATCTGGTGCTATGATGGGGGCAGCCTCAGTGTCTTTCAGTTATTGCACCCACAGGGTTGGAGCTGCAAAGTCTATAGCTCTGTCCATCTTGTGGTTTAAATGGTTAGGCATACTTAAGACTGTCATTTTCTTTAACTCTTAACTCAAAGACATTGTTGACATTGTGGATGGTGCACATGTAGCTCATGTGGATTTAGCACTTCACCGAGAAGATATGTGTAATGAGCAGCAACAGGAGCCAGCCAAGATTTCTTCCTTTACTTCATTGAAAGTGTCTCAAGACCTAGATGTTGCAGTGATTATCAGCTCCTCCAACTCTGCAGTTGCTCTTAACTTAAATTTGTATTTCAGGTATGTAGATTGCTGCAGTCTCTAGTTTAAAGTAAATAATTTAAGCCATAAAAGGTTAAAAAATGTATTTGTTAGCTTTTTCTTTATACTAGTTTATTGCTATTCATTTAGGTCATGTTTTAGCTACTACACAGTGAGGTTGTTCTTGTGTAACAATGTGAGCAAATGACCACTGGTTACCTTTTTATTTCTGGATGTATATAAAAATGTTGATTTTGATTTATATATGTCATTATATATGGCTTATGTCATCCTGTAAGTGAAAAAGTTATCCAGCACAATTTTAAAAGCCATTGGCTTTTTTTAAAAGATTTTATTTATTTATTTTTAGACAGAGGGGAAGGGAGGGAGAAAGAGAGGGAGAGAAACATCAGTTGGTTGCCTTTTCCACACCCCCAACTGGTGGCCCAGCTTGGAACCCAGGCATGTGTTCTGACTGGCAATCAAACCACTGACCTTTCAGTTCCCAGACTGGCACTCAATCCACTGAGCCACACCAGCCAGGGCAAACCATTGGCTATTATACATTGTTTATTCATCTCGTGCCTTACATTAGAGTAAAAGAGAAATGTTATTTATCATGTGATATGATTCTTATGTGGCTCAGTGTCCCGGCTTCCTTGGGAATTACTTATCTCTTAAAGGAGTTTGACAAGATATAGTAAACTAACTTTATTCAGCTGAGGATTTCCTCAGGTGTTTTCCTTGGAGAGTTCACACTTTTGACTGTCTAAATATATTAGTAAAAATTGAGTGCTTATTTATGCTGCTTTTTGATTCAGATAGTATTCTAGTCACTTATGATTCTATAATGTTTGGGGGGGGGTGTGCGTGTTCACACACACACACCCAGTAGCCTATACATTGCAACTTGGTTATGTAAAAGTTGGCCAGTTCACATTTAGGACTTTTAGTATTTAGGGCCATTCAAAACCATTTGGATTTTTGGTCCTAACAATATGAATGAGATAAACCAATCCATGTAATTAGAATGTATTTTGATGGCTTTTATTGCTTATTGTATCACCAAAAAAAAGATAAATTCATCTTTACATTCTGTCAGAACTTCTCATCACTGTGATTTTTCTTTCTTTCTTTTTGGTTTTAATCTTTGAGTAGGGTTGATCAGCAATATTCTCAGATTGTGTGCTTGTTCATCAGTAGGCTATTTTTACTGACTAAAACATACCTGTGTGTGTAGTTACCTTTAATCATCAGTAAAAAACAATTTGACAGGAGGAGGAAGAAAAGCCTACTCAGCCAGTCTGATCCTTGAGTGTAGGGTTGTGTCCTTTGAGACACTGAGAGAACTCTGAAGAGGGCACCAGGCACATTCCTTTGAACAAATTTCATTGCACTCAGCCAGGTAACAGCCAAAGAAGAGCTACTGTTCTGTTCCCTGCATTAAATTTAGGGATCTGCCCTGTCCAGCTAAATGAGTGATCTCTTTTCATTAATTATTTACATAAACACTCTTTAATTAGTGTAACTTCTTTGCAGTTGACTACGTGTTTTATTTTGTAAGTGTTCTCTGAAATCTGTCTGTCTCTGTCTTTCCTGCTTCATGGTTCCAGCTCTTTCCCCTGATACAGAATATCAGTCTCTCCTTTTCATTTTATCAGGTCTTCTTCATCTTTTGATACCCACTGATTTCATGAAGGCTTTTCTTACTAAAAATCTTTCCCTCTTGTAATTTTATACTCATTTTGTAATTTTTTCCTCTTTGAACTTCTGTAGCATTTCTGCTTTGAACTACCATTTAGCACTTAATTGTATAGTCTTGTTTCCCTAATTTTTCATGTTTCTGATAGAGCTTGGAAGCTCCTCAAGAACCCAAACTCATGCTTTTTTCTTTAAGTTCATTGTCAATGACTTTTCTTCCAGTTTATCTTAGCTGTCCACTCTCATAGTCATACCCTGGGCTTTGCCATCATTGAAAACTGCTCCTCTCTCAGATCACTGTTCACATATCTCACCACTGACCACAGCTTCCCAAATTTTCCAGCTTGCTTATTCATTCAAGTACTCCCACTTCTCCCATCATCTGACCTCATTGGAATTTCCAGTTCGTGGACTTTTCACTCTCCAGCCGCCTCCTGTCTTGACTTCCCTCTCTTTCCAGCATAGGTTCTATGACCCAGTGTTTCAGTTGCTTTCTTGGATGTGCTCTGAACTCTTGCTCCTGCCCTATCGTAGCACTTGCTCTGACAATTATTTTTTCACTCTCCCTTCTGAGTTTCTGCACCCAAGCAACTAAGCACTTGTATGAAAATCACAAAGAAAAAATGATACCATTGTAAGTTCACATTCACGACCTTCAACTGGTCTCTCGATAATACCTGGAAATTTTACAATGATTTTTTTTCCTGAGCCCATTTTTTACAACAATGTTTCTAAGCCTCCATTTCCCTCAAACCTCTGTTCATTTCTTTACCCCCAGCTCTTCTTGGGTGACTTTGCCTCCTGCTTTATAAAGGAACAGAACCCATATAATGGGAGCTCCTTTGATTTCTCACATTATATTACAAACCCACTTTTCTTCATCCCTCTTCTCTGTCTTTCCTCCTATTACAATGGAAGGATTTCCCACCTTCTAGGAAAACCCATCCTAGTGTGTGTTCTGTCCTCAGGGATCATTTTCCATTTCCTCTCTTTTCTGTATTTCTAGCCTCTTGAGTATTAGATCTACCTCCAGTTAATCACCAGGTCCTAGCCATTCTATCTTCATAAATGTTTCTTAAATCTGTCCACCTTTCTTAACTCCTCTGTCATCACTGATCCATGCCACTGTCGTCACTTATGTGAACTCACTTAACAGCCTTGTAATTGGTCCTCCTGTGTATGTTCTTACCCCTTCAAATCCATCTTCTGTAAAGTAACCAGAGTAATATTAAAATCTGTATCCTATGAGAGGTAGAGCCAGGTATTAATATCTGGCGACAGGGTATAGACCTTCTCCATGTATCATCTTGTTGCACTGTCACCCTGCCTCCTTTAACTTCTTTTCATCATCTCCCTGACAAATCTAACATGTTACCTTCAAATTCTTGAAAGGGTTAATAGTTAATAATTTAACTAAGTGCTCAGGGTTTAAATGCCTTCCTTTCGCCCCCCAGCTATTCTTCTGCCTCTGATCATGTCACTCCCCTTATCTAGCTCCCTTTTCCCCTCCCCAAGATAAAAACTAAAAATCCTTAATAACCCATAAACCCTGAACCATCTGTCCTGCCAAATTCTCCAGCTTCATCTCACACCACCTTGCTTCCCTCCACTATGCTTTAGCTACTCTAGCCACGTTTGCGTTTCTCAAACATGACAGCCCTCTCTTTGCATGTACTCTCTCACATGCATATCTTTGTCTTCCTAGTTTTTATGCATTTCTCCTGTCTCAGCTTACATCTTTGTGGTGTCAATGTAATGAGTGCTTAAAAACCTTTATGGACACACTGCCCTTGTTCAAATTCAGCTCCACTGTTTCTCTGAGCCTTGGTTTCCATATCTATAAAATGGGAGTATATTATTTCTTAGGGTTGTTGAAAGGCTTAAATGAGATAATTTATGTAAAGTTTTTATCATAACATCTGCAATATAGTAGACAGCAAATCTTCTTGTATCTTTGTAAAACTAACTGCCCTTAAGGGTCAACTTTTTAAAAATTCAGATGTAATTGACATATAACATCATATTAGTTTCAGATGTACAACATAATGACTCCATATATGCGTTTGTGGTAAAATGATCAACACAGTAAATCTAGTTAACATCCATCACCATACGTGGTTACAAATGGGATAAACTTTTAAAGCTGACTTTATCATTCTGCTGTAAATAATGGAGATAAGAAGGAGTCCTGTCGGGGAAACTTGTTTGTATTCTTCCTTCTCTGTGACATACCCACCTCTCACCTCCCCATTTTTAACTGGAGCAGTAATAATACAGGTTTGGACTTGATCTTCATTTTTGACTGTGCCTATTATTTTTAAATGTAGGCAACACCCAGGACACCTTCTTTGTGAAAAAATTCTGGAAGATGATCCTATTGAAGGCCCTAAGGGGACAGATGAAGATGATCCTGTTAATTCTGATTACAACATGAAACTGACCAAATTTTCCTTCCAAGTTGATAGGTACAGAAATGTTTTTAGATTTGTTTTATTATTTTCATTTTTTTGTCATGCTCACGCCATACCTTTTTACTAAAGGTATTTACAGAGATAAATACTTTTTTGAAGAAGGGCAGCTTGTTCTTTGTTGAGTGTTTTACTTAGTGCCTTTTCCTTGTAACAGCTGTGAGTTCTACCCTGTCTTCCAGGTCTTGGAAAGCCCAGCTGTTATCACTGAATGAAACCATAAACAGCTCCAAACTGGAGGTTTCCCATTGTGCTCCATGGTTCCAGGATATTCTGCATCTGGAGCCCCTTGAATCTAATAACCACTGCCCCAGTGTGCCAGTTTGGGCCTTTGTTCCACAGGACATAATGCGCAGTCAGTATAATTTTTCACAGAAAGGTCATGCCAAGACCAGTGACCCAGAGAGAGCATGGAAAAGAATGTACATCAGTGAACAAGAGGAACCCATCGAGCTTAGATGTGTGTCTGTGACAGGATTCACTGCACTGTTTACTTGGGCAGTGGAGAAGACAGGCTGCACCATTGTCCTTTGGGATTTGGAGACTGAGGGCATGCAGTGCTTTTGCCTTGGCAAGAAGTGTATTCCTATAGACAGTAGTGGAGACCCTCACCTGTGCCTTGCTTTGACAGGTGAGAATGTCTTGTATCAGGTTGTCTGTTGTTGAGAGGACATGTGCTTTCTCTTAATGTATTTTACTTTTGCTGCCCTGTGGTGTCAGTGTCTACTTTGTTCTCTTCTTTTAAAGATTTTATTTATTTATTTGTTTTTGTTTTTTAGAGAGAGGAGAAGGGAGGGAGAAGGAGGAGAGAAATATCAATGTGTGAGATGAATATTGATCAGTTGCCTCTTCCACACTCCAAGTGGGGACCTGGCCCACAACCCAGGCATGTGCCCCGACTGGGAATTGAACCAATTACCTTTTGGTTCACAGTCTGGTGCTCAACTCACTGAGCCACACCAGCCAGGGCAGTGCCCACTCTGTTTTCTAAGTGATAATCTTTCATAGAGGAAATTTGTTGTTATTCGTGGAAAGGTTTTCTCATATGATTTCTGCTCAGCTAAATGCTAAGATACTAAGTCAGAGAAAGTTTAAGAGTAATAAAGTTTGGTTTTTATACAGGGAGTCTTCACTTTACTTAACATCCATACAAGCATAGGTTGCAAGCTAGCTGCTAATGGGCCATGTATGAACTGCAGATTTATTTTGTTTGGCTTGTACTATCTACACTTTTAAAAAGGATTTTATTATAAACATGTAAAATTAGAGGACTTCACACAAAATCTGGACTTTCAACTGTTCCTGAAAAATTATAAGATCTGGCAAATACTGGACCTGCATTCCTGCAGAGTAATTTATGGGTTGGAGCTGATTTTCAGTTCCCTTAGATGAGCCATTTTCTTTCCAGTGAGCTTTCTCTTGCATGTCTTTCACCACCTACCTGGTCCCTTTAGGCATTTGGGTTTGATATTTCAGATACATATTCATTCCATAACCTCCTACAAAGCTACTGGATGTTATGATTAAATGAACCATGTGTGTCCTCAGTCCCCCACTTCTGGTAATCATGTATTTCTGTGTGTCAGGAGCATGCTATTAATTGTTTCACTTTAGTAAACCAGAAGTGTAACACATCTTTAAATAGTTAAAAATTCCAGGTATTGATTGCACAAGATAATACAAAATAGAAAAGTGAAATGTAGTACTATTTAATAGACTGCATTGTTCTTACTAGAATTTGCCCTATGGTCAGCATTTTAAAAAAAGAATACTTTAAAAACATTTAAAAATCATGATGAGTTAATTAAGATCATAATAGTACCTGGTGTCCAATAAATTTATTTGTAATTATAGTGCAGAAGTATTGGATAATTAGACATTAATTCCTGGCCCTGGCTGGGTAGCTCTGTTGGTCAGAGTGTCATCCTGATACACCAAGGTTGTGGGTTCAGTCTCTGGTCAGGGCACATATAAGAAAGCAACCAATTAATGCATAAATAAGTGGAACAATAAATTGATCTCTCTCTTTCTCCCCCTTCTCCCTCCTCCCTCCCCCCTCCCATAATCTCTCTCTAAAATCAATAAATAAAAAAAGTTTTTTAAAAGAAATTAATTCTGCCCTGGCTGGTGTGGCTCAGTGGATTAAGCGCGGGCTGCGAACCAGGCATCGCAGGTTCGATTCCCAGTCAGGGCACATGCCTAGGTTGCAGGCTATGTCTCCTAGCAACCGCACATTGATGTTTCTCTCTCTCTCTCCCTCACTTCCCTCTCTAAAAATAAATAAATAAAATCTAAAAAAAAAAGAAAAATTAATTCCTGTCATAATCCTAAAACCCAAATCCTACTAATCTATTAAAGTTAACTTTTTTTTTCCTGTAGAAAATGGACTCTCTCTGATTTTGTTTGGTTTGACTCAAGAGGAGTTTTTAAATAGACTAATGATCCATGGAAGTGCCAGCACTGTGGACTCTCTTTGCCATCTCAATGGTTGGGGAAGGTGCTCAATCCCCATACATGCACTAGAGGTAATAGAATTAAATGTCCATAGAACTTTGTTTGATTATTTTTTTGTCATATATTATTTGACTGAAGATTTGGGAGAATTTATTTAACCTAGCAGCAAAAAGAACTATAGTCTTTATCCATCCATTTGCTTATTTCTGGCTATTTTATTACCCTACTCTGATTAGCAATTTACACTTTTGGGCTTTAAAAGATATAAGATTATAATAAACACTATTTAAGGAAGCAAAAGTTACAAGAAAGGGAGGCAACAATGAGCTGATGAGACTAAATAAGATGGAAGCAAGCTACAGAAAGCTTGAATAGGAGTGATTTTTTATTCCTTCCCTGTAGTCCTTACTATTCTAAGTCAGTTACAGAGACAGCATCACCTGAATTTATATAGCATTTTCTAGTTCACAAACACTCTTTATATGTATTATCTAATTTTGTCCTAAAATAACCACATGGGATGGGTTGGGTAGTTTTTCATTTCATCTTTCAGATGAAAATCCTTAGGCTCAGAATGGTTGAATGAGTGGCCCATAGCCATGCTAATAAAGGGAAGAGCTAGAATCAAAGTCAGGGCACTTTGTACCATACCACACAGCCCCTGAAGTCAAAAAGTAGAAGTTAATAAAAAAAAAAAGATAGCTTTATTGAGATATAATTCACAGACCATAACATTCACTCATATAAAATATGCAGTTCAGTGGTTTTTAATATATTCAGAGTTGTGCAGCCACCATAACCATCTAATTCCGGAACACTTTCATCACCCCCCCCCAAAAAAAACCCTGTTACTATTAGCAGTTACTTCCTATTCCTTGAGGACTCCTAATTCCCAAGCACAAATCTGTCTGTCTCTAGGTTTGCTTTTTCTGTACATTTCATATAAGTTGTAATTTAAAAATATGTGAATTTTTGTGCCTGGCTTCTTTGACTTTCTAGGTTCTTTTCTAGGTTCATCCATGTGGTAGTATGTTTCAGTACTTCATTCTTTTCTATGGTGGAATAATACTTCATTATATGAATCAGTTGATAGATACTTGTGTTGTTTCCACTTTCTGACTATTATGAATAATCCTGCTATGAATGGTTTTTGTGTCACCATATGTTTTCATATCTCTTGGGTATACAGCTAGCAATGGAGTGACTGGGTCATTTAACTTTTTGAAGAGCCACCAAACTATTTTCCATAGCAGTTGCACTATTTTACATTCCCACCAGCAATATATGAGGGTTTCAATAGCTCCACATCCTTGTCAACACTTACTGTTCACCTTTTGTATTATAGCCATCCTAGTGGTTGTCAAATCAAAATGAAGTGGTATCTCATTGTGATGCTGATTTGCATTTTGCTAATGACTGATGTTGAATATGTTTTCATGTGCTTATTGGCCTTTGGAGAAATGTCTATTTAAATCCTTTGTCCATTTCTAAATTGAGTTCTTTGTGTTTATTGTTGAATTCTAAGAGTTCTTTAGATGTCATGGATACTAGACATTTAAGAGATATAAAATCTGTAAATATTTTCTCCTATTCTGTGTATTTTCTTTTCATCTTCTTGATGGTACTCTTTGAAACACAAGTTTTTCATTTTGATGAAGTCAATTTTTTTTGATCACTTGTGCTTTTGGTGTCATATCCACAAAACCATTGCCTAATCTGAGATTTGCTCTTACAAGAGTTCTGTAGTTTTAACTCTTACATTTTAGGTCTGTGATGCATTTTGATTAATTTTTTGTGTATGGTATGAGGAAGGGATCCAACTTCATTCTTTTGCAGTGGATATTCAGTTGTTCCAGCACCCATATGTTGAAAAACTTACTTTTATATACTGCAAAATATCATTGTAGAAGACTTGAGTAATAGCAGGAAAAAGAAAATTTGGCACTTATAAATCTGTTATCCAGAAGTAATCATGTTTACTATTAAGATTATTTCCTTATACTTTTTTCCTAACTATTAATATTAATATCAGGTGTTATCTCATAATCTTATTATCAACCCTGTAGGTAAGTATGACTATTATCCCTATTTTATAGATGTTGGAACACAGAAATGTTAGGAAATCTAATTAAGATATACATGGACCATAAGTGATAGTGGCAGGATTTGAACCCAGGCAGTATGAATGCAGAGCCTCTGCCCTTACACAATGTAGGTGCATGTGTGTGAGTTTAATTAGGACTTCATGGAATATATAGCATTGTTTTGGCCCCCCACATACAAGTGACTGAATATGTGTAAGTGATAACACAATAATAAAACAAATACCTTTGTACCCACCATGCAGGCAACAACTAGATTATCAGCAATATTTTTTAGAAATATTTTATTTATTTATTTTTAGAGAGAGGGGAAGGGAAGGAGAAAGAGGGAGAGAAACATCAGTGTGTGGCTGCCTCTCGCATGGCCCCCACCGGGGACCTGACCTGAACCCAGGTATGTACCCTGACTGGGAATCAAACCAGCGACCCCTTGTTTCACAGCCTGCCCTCAATCCACTGAGCTACACCAGCCAGGGTGATTTTCAGCAATATTTTTGAATGTGTACTTCTCCCCATTCTATTTCCTTACCTCACCCAGCTTCAGAGTTAAGTGCCATTCTGAAAATTTTAACCATTCCCTTTCTTTTATTTTACTCCATATAAAATGTATCTTCAAATAATGATACTTAATTTTGACTGTTGAATTTTGTGTAAATTGGAATCACTGTGTGTATTCTTTTGGGACTTTTTTCTTTTTCACTAAACAATTTTTTTTTAATTCAAGTTCTGTCATATAACTGTAATTCATTCAGTTTCACTCCTATTGCAGTATCATATTGTATAAATATGTATTTACTCAACTTTAGCTTGTTCTCAGTTGTTTGCTGTTATAAACAATGTTGCTATAAACAGTTTCTTATCCATCTTCTGTAGCTCTGTGCAAGAGTTTCTCTATGGAAGTCGTAGAATTGCTGGGCATGTGCATCTTTAACTTTATTAGATAGTACTCTGGTTTTCCAAAGTTGTTTTATCAGCTTGTGTTTTCACCATCGACATAGGTGAGTTCTCATTGTTATATGTCTTCGCCAACACTTGGCATATTCAGATTTTAAAAGGTTTTGCAACACATGGGTAGAAAGAAATCATATGGTTCTTGACTTTTTCCATCTGACTTATTTTGCTTAGCAGGATATCCTCAAGGCCTGTTCATGTTGTCGCAAATGGCAGTACTTCATCTTTTCTTATGGGTGAATAGTATTCCATTGTATATATGTACCACATATTCTTTGTCTAATATCTATCAAAACACAATGAGCCTTGCCTGATGTGGCTCAGTAGATTGAGTGCTGGACTGTGAAACAAAGGGTCACTGGTTTGATTCCCAGTCAGGGCACATGCCTGGGTTGGAAACTGGGTCCCCAGTAGGGGGTGCTTGAGAAGCAACCACACATTGATGTTTCTCTTCCTCTCTCTCCCTCACTTTACCTCTCTCCAAAAATAAATAAATAAAATCTAAATAAATAAAAATTTTAAAAGCTTTACAAATCTTAAAAAAACACATTGAAACCTATATAATTTTATTAACCAATGTCACCCCAATAAATTTAATAAAATTTTTAAATATTTTGCCTATCTTATGGTCTGATGGGTTTTAATTTGCATTTCCCTGATTACAGTTCTGTATCTATATATATTTATATTATATTTATATTATATTTATGTTTATATAAATATATAAATGTTTATTTGTGTTTATATGACTATAATGTTTATATATTAACACTAACAAATGTTTATATATGTTTATATAAATATAATATCATGTTGGAATTTGGGTTTCTTTGGTAAAGTGCCTGTTTAAGCCTTTTACTCTCTTAAGGTATTTGTCTTTTTCTTAGTGGATTGGAGTTTTTTATATATTCTAGATACCAATGTTTTTTGGAAGTGTGGTGAATATATTCTGATTTGTCTTTTTACTTTCTTCACCACATTTCTCATTTTTTACTGTCTTATAATCCTTTTATTATTGTTTATTTTTTAAATGTATTTTATTGATTATGCTATTACAGTTGTCCCAATTTTTCCCTCTTTGCCTCCTCCTCCCAGTACCCCCCTTCCCTCCAGCAATCCCCTGCCTTAGTTCATGTCCATGGGTCGTGCGTATAAGTTCTTTGGTTTCTTCGTTTCCTACACTATTCTTAATATCCACCTGTTTATTTTGTACCTACCAATTATGCTTTTTTAATCCCTGTACCTTTTCTCCCATTCTCCCCCTTCCCTTTCCCAGTGGATAACCCTCCAAATAAATGATCTCCATACCTATGATTCTATTCCTGTTCTGGTTGTTTGCTTACTTTGCTTTTTAGATTTAGTTGTTGATAGTTGTGAATTTGTTGCCATTTTAATATAGTTTTGGTCTACTTTTTCTTAAATAAGTCTTTTTAACATTTCATGTACTAATGACTTGGTGATGCTAAACTCCTTTACCTTGTCTAGGAAGCACTTTATATCTGTCTTTCCATTCTAAATTATAGCTTTGCTGGATGGAGTAATCTAGGTCCTTGCATTTCATCCCTCTGAATACTTCTTGCCAATCCCTTTTTGCCTGCAAAGTTTCTTCTGAGAAATCAGCTGACAGTCTTATGGGAACTCCCCTGTAGGTAACTAAGTGCTTTTCTCTTGCTGCTTTTAAGATTCAGTCTTTATCTTTAACCTTAGGCATTTTAATTATGATGTGTCTTGGAAGGCTCTCCTCATTCTTTTGAATTCTTTTTTCTTCTTGCTGTTTTGGTTGAATGTTTATTTCTTCCTTAGGTTCCAAATCATTGATTTGAATCCTTTCTTCCTCCTTCCACTGGTGGTTTCCTGAAGATTTTTCTTTATTTCACTTAGTGTAACCTTCATTTATTCCTTTATGTTGTTGTTATACTTAATGAGTTCTTTGACCATTCTGATCCACCAGTGTTTTGAACTCTGCATCTCATTAGTTGAGATGCAGAGTTGGTTATCTCCATTTCATTTAGTTCCTTTTCTGTGATTTTGTTCTCTTCTTCCATTTGGGTCATATTTCTTTGTCTCCTCAATTTGGCAGCCTCCCTGTGTTAGTTTCTGTGTATTAGATAGAGCTGCTTTGAATTCCTGTCTTAGTAACAATACCTATTTAGCACATCGTAAATTGTATGGGCTGGAGTCTTAGGTAATTGCCAGGGTGGGACAATTTATTTCACTGTTTTGTGGCTCTGTGTTGGAGGAGGGCTCAGAGGGGGGACAGTTAACTGCCTGGCTTCCAGACATTTGCCCAGCACTCAGTCAATTTCCAGTCACTTCACCTACTTCCCATATGCGATTGGCACCCTTCCAGCTGTTGCCTGGTGGTTAGTCCCAGAGTGGGTGGGTTCATATACCTTCTAAGTTCCTGCAGCCCTTTAAACCTAATCTAAAAATCCAGCAGTTTTCTCTGCTGCCCCAACTCCACTGGTTTTTACAGCCAGGTGTTATGGCAATTTATCTTCCTGGTGCTGGAATCCTGCATTGTGTGTCCTGGCCTGAGGCCGGGATCACTCGTTCCTAAGGTTTTTATCCACCATACATGAATATGGGACCATCCATTCCACTGCTGCCACTGCTTCTCCACACCACACTGCATCTCCATGTCTCTCTGCCTGTCGCCATGACTCCACCCCTTCTGCCCTTCTGGATGAATGTGGCTTCATTAAATCCTTGGTTGTCAAACTTCCATACAGCTCAATTTTCTTATAGTTCTGGGTGCTGCTTTGAGATCTCGTAATTCTCTCTATGGTTGTGCCAGGAGGTGAGGTGTGTCTACCTATGCCTCCATCTTGACTGGAAGTCCACATTTCTAATTTTTATGTAGTTTAATTAATCAGCTTTTTTCTTTATAGTTTGTGACTTCTATTGTGAAGTCATGAAGATGTTTTCATATTTTTTCCTAAGTTTTAAAATTATGATTTTGACATTTAAGTCCTTTTCCATTTGAAACATATGTTTATGCATGGTCTTTACCTCATGGTAAAGACCTATTCCCCTCCCCCCCATATTGATTAGCATTTATCTCAGCACCATTTTTTTTCCAGAAGTCCTTTTACCACTGATCTGAAATTGAAATGTCTTGCCAAGTTTCCACATATGCATGAGTTTGTTTCCAGGTTTCATTGGTCTCAGTCTGTCTTTAAGTCATTTCCATTCTCTCTTAATTATAAACCCCATACTCTATTATTCTTTGGGATGTTTCTGTTATTATTCCTTTCTCTTAACCTTCCATATTTCAGTATCGGCTTTTCAAGTTTCATGAAAAGCTGTTAGGACTTTTATTAGAATTACATTATATCTATATATCAAATTGGGAAAAATTGACATCTTCAGGATATTTAATGTTCCTATCCATAAACATAATCTCTCTCCCAATTTTTTAGGTCTTCATTTGTATCTTTCACTAAAAATTACAATTTTTACAGTAAGAGCCTGATTTTTTTGTTACCTTTATATTTAGTGTATGTTTATATTTACATATTATATATGTATATATACTTCTATTTAAATACTATATATTAAAATATATAGAATACATATTTATATTTAAATACTATATATTGCTATTATAAATAGCATAATTTTAATGTATATTTTGTTTGTCAGCAGTATATAGAAATACATTTAACTTTTCTATATCAAATTTTGTATCCAGTAAATTTGCTAATTTCTCTTATTAGTTCTAATAATTTGCTTGTTAGATTTTATTGAAGTTTCATATAGTTAATTTACATTTAATATCAAAGTAATACAATTTTGTTTCTTCTCTTCAAATCCTTATTCTTTTTACTATTTTTCCTTGTCATATATATTAAAAAAAAAAATATATATATATATATATATATATATTTTTTTTTTTTTGCTGGGACCTCTAGTATAATAGACCCAGAAGTAACACTGGGCATCCTTATCTTATTCCTGATTTTTAAAAAGTATACCTATAGTGTCTCACTAAAAGTTGAGTGTGTGTGTGTTAAGGAAACTTTTATAAGATTAAGTTCCCTTTTTATTCCAGCTTTGAGTTTTCCATGAGTGGGCATGAATCTTATTAAATACTTATTCTGAATATATTGAGATAATTTTATGAATCATCTCCTTTAATCTATTACTGTGATAAACCACATTAATCAATTTTATTTTTATTTTGAAATATATATTAAAAAGTATACAGAATATATGACAGTTTAACAAATGATTACAAAGCAGAAATTCTTGTAACCACTATGTAGGTCAGGAAATAAAACATTACTGGCCTGGCTGGTGTGGGTCAGTGGACTGAGCACAGGCTTGGGAATGGAAAAGTCACCAGTTCTATTCCCAGTCCAGGTACATGCGATGGCCAAGTCCCTGATTGGGGCTGTTGGGGCCCTGCAAGAGGCACTCTCTTGCAATGGTGTTTCTCTCCCTCTGTGTCTCCCTTCTTTCCCTTCCCTCTAAAAATAAATAAATAGGACTTCTGGCCAAGATGAAGGCATAGGTGGACGCACTGTGCCTCCTCGCACAACCAAGATAGGGACAACAACAATTTAGAAACAGAATAACAACCAGAACTGACAGAAAATTGATCTGAATGGAAGTCAGACAACCAAGAAGTTGAAATAGACCCATTCATCCAGACTGGTAGGAGGCGCGGAGTCAGGCAGCTGGGCTTGGGTCTCAGCGCAGAGAGCAGAGAGCATTGGAACCGGGTGCATAAAGCATCCGGGGGTGTGTAAGGCATCTGGGGCACGCAAGACCGCAGCCGGTGGACCCTGAGTGTGCAAGCAGCAGCTGGCAGACCCAGCCGAGGGGTGGCAACCAGCAGACCCAGTGAGGCGGTGATTGTGAAGCAAGGCACTGCGTGCAACCCAGGATCCCAGCACTGGGAAATAGAGCCTTGGGGCACTGATTGAAAACACCTGTGGAGGTTGAGGCGCACAGAGAGTTACCCAGCTTCACAGGATAGGTCCTTGGAGGGTCCCACGGCGTGCACAAGCCCATGCACATGGGAATTGGCACCATAGGAGCCCAGTTTGCTCGGGGAAAGTGGCAGAAGGGACTGAGGTCCCACAGAGAATGGAGCAAACACCATTGTTCCCTCTCAACCCTGCCCCCACATACAACGTCACAACCCAGCAACTGGGGTGCCCTGCCCTGGTGAACACCTAAGGCTCTGCCCCTCACCATAATAGGCGCGACCAGACCAAAAAAAAGAGAGAGAGAGAGATGGCTCAAACAGAAGACCAAATGAAAGCCCCAGAACCCATCCTTTTAAGCGGCTGAGAGATAGCCAACCTATCAGATGCACAGTTCAAAACACTGGTGATCAGGAAGGTCACAGAATTGGTTGATTTTGGTTGCAAATTAGATAAAAAAATGAAGGCTACAATAAGTGAAATGAAGAAAAATACACAGGGAACCAATAGTGATGGAAAGAAAGCTGGGTCTCGCATCAATGGAGTGGACCAGAAGGAAGAAAAACAACCACACAAAAAAGAATGAAGAAATAAGAATTCAGAAAAATGAGGAGAGGCTTAGGAACCTCCGGGACATCTTTAAACGTTCCAACATCTGGATTATAGGGATACCAGAAGGAGAAGAGGAAGAGCAACAAGTGGAAAACTTATTTGAACAAATAATAAAGGAGAACTTCCCCATTCTGGCAAAGGAAATGGACTTCCAGGAAGTCCAGGAAGCTCAGAGAGTCCCAAAGAAGTTGGACCCAAGAAGGAACCCACCAAGGCACATCATAATTACATTAGCCAAGGTAAAAATGAAGGAGAGAATCCTAGAAGCAGCAAGAGATAAGGAGACAGTCACCTACAAAGGAGTTCCCATCAGACTGTCAGCTGATTTGTCAAAAGAGACCTTGCAGGCAAGAAGGGGCTGGAAAGAAGTATTCCAAGTCATGAAAGGCAAGGACCTACATCCCAGATTGCTCTATCCAGCAAAGCTTTCATTTAGAATGGAAGGGCAGATAAAGTGCTTCTCAAATAAGGCCAAGTTAAAGGAGTTCATCATCACCAAGCCCTTATTATATGAAATGTTAAAGGGACTTATCTAAGTAAAAGAAGATAAAAAACATGTATAGTAAAATGACAGCAAACTCACAATTATTAACAACCACACCTAAAACAAAACCAAAAGAAACTAAGCAAACAACTAGAACAGGAACAGAATCACAGAAATAGAGATCACATGGAGGGTTATCAACAGGGGAGTAGGAGGAGAGAGGGGGAAAAGGTACAGAAAATAAGTAGCATAGATGGTAGGTAGAAAATAGACAGGGGGAGGGCAAGAATAGTATGGGAAATGTAAAAGCTAAAGAACTTATGACACATGGACATGAACTAAAGAGGGGGAATGTGGGTGGGAGAGGGTGTGCAGGGCAGAGGGGGGTGAAGGGAGGAAAATGGGACAACTGTAATAGCATAATCATTAAAATATATTTTAAAAATATAAATAAATAAAATCTTTAAAAAAATAACATATTAACACTTCATAAGCTCCTGTGCCCTCTACTTGTTTGGATATTAAATGTTCAGTTAGTGTTCTTCTACATGTGTCCTAGGACATACAATGTGCATATTCAAATTAACCCAAATTTAGTAACTACCCTTCTGTATAATACTAGTCCATTGAATGCTTTAACTTCATTTACTCTTTTCCTACTCATGTTAGTGCTGTGGGGTTTTATAAAACCACATTTTCCTTTCATTTTTGAACACTGTTTTGCTGAGTGTGGAATTCTAGGTAGGCAACGGGTTTCTTTCAGCACATTCACCGTAACTTCCTGCTCCTTCTGGGTCCCGTCGTCACTGAGAAGTCAGCCGTTGTTCCTTTGAGGGTAGTCTTTGTGTGCACTCTCGGGCAAGTTTTATCATCATTTTTTGATTTGAGTGTTCCACAGTTTCACCGTGATTGTATGTCTAGTTAGTTAGGATCCTCATTGGGAAAATATTAGTCTATAGGATATTAATTTTCATTTATTTTCTTTTAAACATATTTTATTTATTTACTTTAGAGAGAGGATAAGGGGGGGAGAAAGAAAGGGAGAGAAACATCAATGTGCCAGAGAAACATCTGATGGGGTGCCTCTAGCATGCCCCCAACTGGGAACCTGGCCTGCAACCCAGGCATATGCCCTGCCTGGAAATTCAACCAGTGACCTCTTGGTTTGAGGGACTACGACACCAACCCACTGAGCCATACCAGTTAGGGCGATACTAATTTTTAAAAATTTGTTGAGACTCAGTTTATAGTCTAGTAAGTAGTCCCATTTTGTGGGGCATAAATGTGCTCTGTACCTGCAAATTAAATGTGTATTTTCCACTTGTCACAATGGCACTTCAATCAGAAGTAGTTAGAATTTTCATACTTTTTCAATTTCTCTTCACTTCTACGAGTTTAACATTATGAATAATTTCTGTAGTTCTTCTCAGTTATATCTAATCTGATATTAAACACATCTATTGAGTATATAATTTCAATTTTTATATTAGTTCTAGAATTTCTATTGGGTCATTGTTTTCAAATGTGATATTTTGAAAATTTTCAAATTTATAGAGAAACTGCAAAAAATAGTAAAGTGAACTTTACTTCAGCATATATCTCTTAACAAGAATATTTTTTTATTTAATCATTCACAATATATGCTTTCCTTCCACCACTGAGAGCAAAAGCATAGTTTGTTTATGGTCTTCCTATGGGGGAAGTAATTTTTCTAGTTCAGCTTTTTTCAGAGTGTCACTTCCAATGGACCCTAAGTTTATCATTTTTTTCCCTCCATCCATAACTTACACAACTATTTCTCACCCCAGCCTGCTTGGCCTGTTAACACACAGCACTTTGTTTGGCCCATTGACTCTCAAAGTGTTGGCCTTAGACCAGCAGCATCACTATCACCTGGGGATTTTTGAGGAATACAAATTATCAGGCCCCATCCCAGCCCTATGAAATCAGAAACTCTGGGGGCAGGGCTCAGCACTCAGCACATTTCATAAGTTCTTTAGATGGTTCTTAACAGTACTCTAGACTAGGAGTGGCAAACTTTTTCTGTGAAGGCCAAATAGTAAATATTTTAGGCTTTGCAGACCATATCGTTTCTGTTTGGACTAATCAGTTGTGTTATTGTAGCCTTTAACAGTATGTCAATGAGTGGGTGTGGCTGTGTTCATAAAGCTGCATTTACCAGTTCTGGCTGGGGCTGCATTTGATTGGTGGGCTTTTGGGTTTCCAACCCCTGCTTTAGCCCATCAAAGATCTGCAGATGACTTCAGGCAGCAGTTGGCTTTAGAACGCAGTTACTTTGTATAATTTGTCTTTCTCCTCCTTGTTTTTATTCCCTGAAAATTTTTCTCACTTTCTTTTCTGTTCAACTGAGCATTTAAAGATACACACAGATTTTTAAAAAATACTCTGTACAGAGAGGCTTCTCAAGATACTTAGTCAGCAATGGGAGTCTGTTTTTAGCCTGCTTTTCAGTTAACTTTATATCATACTACTTTAACATTTTAATTTATATAGACTACAACTTAATTGTAAGGTACTTGATCCACAACTACCTAACATTGAATTGTTTTAGAATTACAGAACAGGAGAGCTGGAAGGGTGTTCTAATCTCACCTTCTGTTTCTACTGAAACAGACACTGATGTTCAGAAAGGTTATGGAGACTTGCCCAGGTTGCATAATTAGTCATTATCAGAATCCTCACTAGAACCCAGGTGTTCCTGCAAGGTAAAGGTAACCCTGTGCCTTCAGTCTCAGCGCATTAAGTCCTGAGGTTGAAAGAAAAAAATTGTAACCTGATTTTTTTCCTGTTGTAATTTTTTCTGATTTTCTCCCATCTCAGGCTGGGATAGAAAATCGTCAGCTGGACACAGTAAATTTCTTTTTGAAAAGCAAGGAAAATCTTTTGAATCCATCCTCCAAATCTCCTGTACCTGATCAGTTTGACCAGTTTCCATCTCATGTATATTTAAGAAGTAAGTAAAACAAAGATGTCTACATTTGTTGTTATTGTTGTATCTTTTTATCACTTTCAAATTATTGTTGTGCTTTCTGATGATTTCTTTACTTACCAAAACTCAATCATGAGATTTTATTTACTTTGTGAAAAGTTGAGTTATGAGAATCTAAAAATGTTCTTATTCTGCGTGAGGTGTTTATTGTTCTTATCCTGTACTGTGCTGTGTTTTTAGAATGCAAGGAAGAGGTTATCTTTCAAATTGAAGAGACTTTTATTCAAAAGAGAATAAAATTCATTTTCACAATTGCCTACCCTTGTAACTGTCAAAGATATACAGTGACAGTACAGCTGGCTGACTTATTGATTGGGACTTGTTATAAGTTTTCAGCCTGACTCATCTGTTGAATTACCAACACTTTTTCAAGAATTTGGCTTTCATTTTTAATAATCGGGAAAGCTAGCTTTTATTCTTGGACCAGATAGCCATACAGATCTTCTCCTCAGAAGCACAGAAGTAGTGTTTTTTCCCCTTGTACATATGGTTTATAATCTTACAGTTTTTCTTACTTGATGATACATTATAGACATCTTTCTTGTTAATAAAAGATATGCTTATTATTTATGGGATTAGTGAACATTTGGTCCTGTCCAAAACATTCATGGAGACTTTTGGTTAATGCAAAAGGTCCTCAGAATTTAGTCATGTCCAGAATATCCACAGAGACACTTGGTCCACAGTCAAAGGTCCTGGAAGTTTGGTCCTGTCAGAGACCTCAGTGATCATATTGGTCCATGCCCAGGATCCTTGACATTTGATCCTGTTGAAATGTCCATGCTTGGGAAATGTCCCTGGGTTTAAACAGCCCATAACATTTGTTCATACTTTTGGTTTATAGGATCATTACATAAAAATACTATTGTTTTATTGGTCCAATAATTGTGTTGTGGCTGTATTGCCAATAATAACCCTTCTTGCCTCAGTAGCCTAGCTGGTTGTGGCACATGGTGTTAAGGTAGATAGATGAGTTGGCACGGACCAAATGTCTTTGTGGACATTTTGGACAGGATATTTATGGACCATAGAATTTCACTGAATGGGATGTACCATAATGTACCCAACCAAACTTTATTGGACATTTGGATTGAATCAATTTTTACTGTTATTTTCAGTGTACTGTAAATGCTGTGTGTGTGATATTTCACATATGTAGAGTTAATTACTTAGGATAAAGTTTTAGATATGGAATTTCCATGTCAGTGAGGTATACATTTTATATTCTTAAATGTTTCGATAAATTGTCCTTCAGAAAAGTTTTAAGTTTGTACGCTAGTTATATGAAGAAAGTGACAGCCTGCCTTTTCCATCAATGTAGAGTTAATTCTCACTGAGAATGTGGATTAGAAATTTTCTTTTTAAAAAACATTCTGTTTTCATGAACACAAACAAGCATGGTGATTTCAGGGGGTAGGGGAGTCAGTGGAGGTAGAAGAGGGTGTGGTGAAATAAATGATAATCGAAAAAAACTTTAAAAAATTCTCTCTTATTTTGAATGCAGAGTTTCATCTCCTCCCTTTTGAATTGCTAACATTTTTGTGCTCCATTTTTTTAATATGCTCAAATTTATAGAAAGCAGCCTAGTTTGTAGTGGTAAGTGGGGCTATACCAGCAATTATGTGGTCATTATTTACTACTGCTTTTTGGTGGTCCATAATTTTTCATGAGTTTACTCTCACCTGCATTGCTCTGCCCTAAAGGGAGGGGGAATGAGTCTGGAAATAAGAAGAATGGGAATAGCTTTACCTGCTCTCCCACAGGAAAACCCATGTTTCCCATGCTTGTCACTCACACAGATATAGTCCTAGAGCTAATGCTGAGATAAACAGGAATCTTTCATTAGGGCCTGCAACGGGCAGGAAGATTCAGGAACCCATACTCCTTGCTTTTACCTGAATGTTTAAGAGAATGGTTTTGGAATCAGATAGGCTTAAGTTAGAATTTTGGCTCTCCCATTTCCTTTCCAAATTAACTTGGGCAAGTTATTCTCTCTTAACCTCAGTTTCCTCATCTGTGGAAAGGGTGGGGCTATAACACCTACCTTTCAGGTCGTTGAAAGGAATAAATGAGATAGCATTTATAAAAACACCATATACAATATTTATGATACAGCAAAAATGCTAGTTAATAGTAATACCAGTAAATAATGACTAGTGGTAAGTAGAATTGCTAAAGTCTGCAGGTACTAAGACTGTAAAAGTTTTGTGAGCTTTTTGAGAATAAGAAATTGGTCCTTGTTTTATGTTTTAAAATATTGCCACATTATACATTTTTAAAAATTTATTTTATTTATTTTTAGAGAGAGGGAAAGCAGGGGAGAGGGAGAGAAACATTTCTGTGTGGGAGAAACATCGATCGGTTGCCTCTCATATACCCCTGACTGGGGACCTGGCCCACAACCCAGGAATGTGTCCTGACTGGGAATCAAACTGGCAGCCTTTCAGCACCCATCCCACTGATCCACACCAGTCAGGATGCAACATGGTATTTTGGGATATGTTCATTTTATTGGGAGTATCTGGTGTTCTTCATGTTAATTTCTTTGGTTCTTTCTCAGATGTGGAAGAGCTTACACCAGCATTGGATTTACTTTGCTCGGCAATTAGAGAAAGTGATTCTGAAACCCAAAGCAAAAACTTTTCAGAACAATTGCTTAATCTTACACTGTCCTTTCTTAACAAGCAAATAAGGGAACTTTTTATTCACAATGAAGGTAAGAATAGCAGCAAAGAAAGGTGCAATTGTCCTATTCCTGTGTCATGTGTCAGAACAGAGATATAAGTGGGCCTACTGCCAAAAAGCGTGTAAGCCAGTGGAGTGCCATTTGCTAAAGTTGGGTAAAATCAGTGTGTAACTGGGTGAGTGAAATGAAAGTCGGCAAAAAGGCCTAATCATTGTGAGAACGTTATATATTAAATCACAGAGCTACTTGTAAATGGGGGAAAAGTCAGATATTTTTGTTTAAAATTTTAAAAACACTAAGTTTGAATTGTGACATTTTCTAGATTTATAACAGTTTGTGATATATTCTCTTTCCCTTTCTATACACACATATTTTTATGTGTATATGAAATTGGTATGTTGGTGTTTTCCATAGAGTTAGATGAATATCTACAGAAAGGGGTGAACATTTTGACCAGCTATGTTAATGAACTTCGAACCTTCATGATAAAGTTTCCTTGGAAGCTAACAGATGCTGTAGATGAATATGATGTAAATGAAAATGTCCCCAGAGTAAAGGAGAACAATATATGGGAGAAACTCAGCATTGAGGTAAATATGAGTAATTATCACTTCTTTTATTTGCCAGATTCAGAGGATCTGAGAAAACAATAGAAGAAACCAAATTTAGACTCTGTACACTCTGATTAAGATGCTTTGGCAAGGGTTTTAGGTTTTGTATATTTGGAGGTTGAGAGATTTTCTTAGACTCCGCTGAGGAATAAATGCCAATTAGCCACAAAATTAGGCAGTACAGAGCTTTATTTGGGGTTTGCACACCTGGGTGAGGTTTTCCGGGTCCGCAAGATGTGGGCTGAGAAAAGCTGCACTGCACAGAGAATATGGCGGGGTTTTATTCTGGTAGGCTCTCTCCTTGGGAGCTGGGGATCGGTCCCCTCCGAACAAAGCAGCAATACATCATTGGTGGGTCTCCTCGAGCCCCGGTTTGACGTCTGCCGTCTTCTTCGGGCTGTAGTCCAGTCGCCACGATTGTATTTCAGCTGCCATTTTGTCCTACCCCGCCCATCCTGACAGAGGTCTTTGGGCACAGCTTCAGATTTATGTTTTCAGGCTTTGTTTCTTTAATTAGAACACAGATAGGCTCCTTCTTAGTGCCACATCTGCCCGCTTAGATCCAGTGACAAATACCCAACCCCAGACTCGTGAGCAGCACTCCCTCAGCAGCACTCCCTGAGTGGCTAGGGCCTGGCACTTGGGGCTTCAGCATTCTGCCTGATCTTCGAATTGCTGCTGGTGATTCAGTCTTAGGAAACTTGTATTTTATGACATCATCACCTGGAAATATACCTAATTTGAGTCCTATCTATGATTCTAGTTAAGGTGTTTTGCCAGTTAAATTTTCTGTGCTCATCTGCTGGACTAGGGACTGGAAAATCCCTCTATCCACAGGGACAGTATTGGCATTGGAAAGACAAAGGCCAAAGTAGCTTAACCCAGCTGATCAGTATCAATAGGGAGTGAAAGTGATAGGGCTGAGAGACTGCTAGTTTCAAAGGACTGCTGGTCTTGGGGTGGAGACGTAAGAAAGTGCCTGACATAATTGCGTTTTCTGTATCTTTTATTCATTCTCTAGTCAAAAATTGCTTGATTTTTTTTCCTACTTTATTGGGTTTCTCTTTTCCAATCTCCGTTGCAGGTTTCACCTCCTCTGCCCTCCCATTCCCCCCTTTAATGTCTTCCAAGCTCCACCCATGGTCCTCTGCTCTTTTTACTCAAAATCACTGTTTTTTTTTTAAACTTGGGGGGAGGTTATAGTTTACTTTGATGAAAACTGTGGACTCTCTCTCCAAAAACATACATGTGAATGTATGTATGTGCTCATATACACAATTTTCCACATGGCTTAATGGGGTTTGCAGACCCCTCTAACGCTGCTGGTTAAGAATGCCTCCTTTCTATTCTCTCTTGGGTTCAGGTTTTCAGTTTATGGTTGATTTCTTCTTACTTGGATTATTGCAATAACCTAATGCCTCACTATCTTGGACTTGAATCCCTTTCAATCCATTCTCCAGATTGCTGCCTGAATATCCATATATATCTCACCTCATGCTTTTAAGATCCTTCAGTGCTCCACATAAGTTTCAGGATAAAATCCATCTCTCACACACAATGCCCTTCATGATGGAATCTCTGCTTTGCTTTCAAGTCTTATCTGCTATTCTCCCCCGTGTTTCTCTCCTGCTATATTGAGTAATTTGGAGTTCCCTGAAGACTCCATGCTGTTTCTTGCCTCTGTGCCTCTGCACATAATTTTCTCTCTTTTTGGAATGCTTGTCTTCCTTTCTCAATATATGGAACACTTACCTTGTCTTAAAGTTTTAACCTCAGGAGTCATCTCCCACAAGGAAGACTTTTCTTTGTTGTCACTCCTCTTATTTAGGCGCTCCTCTCTGGACCCTCCTCTCTAGCACCGTGGGATACCTGTGTCCTCTCCTGTATCATGCAGTACTGTAATCAGTACTTTCTGTGTGTGTCTTCCACTAGTCTAAAAGCTCCTGGACAGCAGGGTCTGTGTTTCAGTCAACTTTATATCCCCTGTGCAAAGCCCCAAATCTAGTAGTAGATTTTCAGTAGAAGTCCTACATTATATGCTTGATAAATGTGTAACTCTATGTTTTTCTTCCTTTTCCTAGGAAGTCATTGCTAATGCCATTTTGAACAACAAAATACCCGAGGCACAAACTTTCTTCAGGATTAATAGTCATTCTGCTCAAAGACTCGAAGAGCTGATTAGAATAGGCCTAGATTTGGTCTTTGACAATTTGAAAAAGAACAATGTAAAGGAAGCCTCTGAGCTTTTAAAGAATATGGTGAGTGACATAATCTATTTGATCTTAAAGTTCCTAAAGTAACAGAAGATCTCTGCATACTTAATACAATTTCTGGTTGATATAAGAATTGATTTGTGACTGCCCTGGTCATTGGGAAATCAGATTTGATTCCCACCAGTGTGAATCTTTTATCTCATAGTTACAATGGAACTACAGATGTAATGAGAACACGCAGCCTTTTTATGTAGATGTGGTAGCATAAATGTTTTTATGACATGGAAGGCCTTATGCAGGATCACACTGAGCCCTTTAAATATGCCAAGGTGGGGCTTAAATTTTAGTACAATGCTCAGATTGAAGCTAAATTGCATTTTTTAAAATAACCTTTTGGGTGTCAGGAGGACACAAGATTTTATCTGTTTACTGTGATGCAATAAACTCAACATGTGTTGGCCACCTTTGGACCACTATGAATGATTTGTAACTTCAAAAGGCGACAGTTGACTATGGCCCAACCTTCCCTGCCCCACAAGATGTAGATAGGAGCTTGAATTGACCTACTGAGTATAAAATAATAAAGCCAAAATTTTATCAAAGAAAAGAATTGATTTTTATTCATAGTTGTTTCATAGACTAAGAAATTTGTGTAGCTTTTACTAGGTAATAATGACAATAATACTAAAATGTTTTTTGATCCTGAGAACTTTCTTGAAGATAATTTTGATTTAAGTTTCCATCATTTGCTGTTTGTTAGACTTGTTACTTTGGTCAGAAGTAGACAGTGTTTCTGGTTTAAGGCTGCATGTCAAAGCCTGCACAGGACCTCATCATTTGTTGGGGAACATTCTGTATTGTTCATGTGACCACTTATACCCTGCATTTGAACTGTCCAGTGGCTTATACCTTTGCTTTGTGGTCCATGGTTTTACTTCATCTGAGGAGGGGAAGTCGTAGAGCTAGGGCTCCAGAGCTAAGATGTGGCCTTCATCTTCATTGTTAGGGTCTTACCCATGCTAACTTTCTGCAAGTGCAGAGGAGTAAAACTTTATCAGGGTTGTTATTTACATTGACCTTTGTTTTTAAGTGAATCATCATAGCAGATACCAATAGTTTTGGTCCAGCAATAGCCTGGCATTACCTTAAATTGTTTGATGTGCTGCCTTTGTTCTGGCAAAATGCGTAAGGACTTTAGAGATAGACTATAAATATGTATGATAAATGCAGAAAATGAAAAAAAAGAAAATGCATGTTCACAAGAGTGGGGAAGCTATAGAATTCTACATGCCTATAATAGGGTACTTCTGTATCCAATATATATATTTATATTAAAAACAACTTCATTTCAAAATTATGTTTTCTCTATATTTATTATAGGGCTTTGATGTAAAAGACCAGTTGCTCAAGATATGCTTCTATACAACTGATAAAAATATACGGGACTTTTTGGTATGTACATGTGAGCCTATGTAGTTTATATTTTCTAGTAAACCTTGGTGAAACTTCAGAATAAATTATTTTAACATTCAAATAATATCCAGTAAGTAAAAGTAAGACAAATCTTTTGTCTTTTTAAATGACCATTTTGCATTTGTAGTAAAGGACAATTTGTATGAATGTATACATTACCTCAAAAATTCAAATTACAGTTCTTAAATGGCATTTAATTTCATGACATTTGTTTTGCAAATGTGCTTGATTTTTGTGAGGTCACTTCTTTAATTACTTTTTATTCAAGGTTGAAATTTTAAAAGAAAAAAAATATTTTTCTGAAAAAGAAAAAAGAACTATAGACTTCGTGCATCAAGTTGAGAAGTTTTATTCAGAATATTTGCAAGAAAATATGCAGATCCAGTCCTTTCCCAGGTAGTCTCGTTAGTCCCCTTTTGATAATATGGGAAGAATATTTTAGATAGTGTGTAGTTTTTAATTGTTAATGAGCATGTGTTTTCTTCTGTAGAACTCAGCTTACATTCTTTTTTTCTAAGTATTTTTTATTAATTATGCCTTTACAGTTTTCCCAATTTTCTCTCCCTTTATCCCCCCTCTCCTCTGCACCCCCAACCCTCCAGCATTCCACCCCGCTTAGTTCATGTCCATGGGTTGTGCATGTAAGTTCTTTGAGTCCTCTGTTTCCTATACCATTTTTGTCTCCCCATCTATTTTATGCCTACTGACTATGCTTCTTCTTCCCTGTACCTTTTCCCCGCTATTCCTCCCTTCCCACTCCCCACTGAAATACCTCCATGTGATGTCCATTTCTCTGATTCTGTTCCTGTTCTCGTTGTTTGCTTAGTTTTTGTTTTTGTTGTTTTTCTTTTCTTTTGGGTTCATTTGTTGATAGTTGTGAGTTTGTTGTCATTTTACTGTTCATACTTTTGATCTTCTTTTTCTTAGATAAGTCTCTTTAACATTTCATGTACTAGTGGCTTGGTGATGATGAACTCCTTTACCTTGTCTGGGAAGCACTTTATCTGCCCTTCCATTCAAATGATAGCTTTGCTGGATGGAGTAATCTAGGTTGTTGGCATTTTACCCTTTGAATATTCTTTCTAGCCCCTTCTTGCCTGCAAGATTTCTTTTGAGAAATCAGCTGATAGCCTAATGGCCACTCCTTTACAGGTAACTCTCTCCTTTCCCTTTGTTTCTTTTAGGATTTTCTCTTTATCTTTAATATTGGGTAACTTAATGATTATGTGCCTTGGTGTGTTCCTTTTTGTATCCAACTTCTTTGGGACTCTCTGAGCTTCCTGGACTTCCTGGAAGTCTATTTCCTTTGCAGACTGAGGAAGTTTTCCTGCATTATTTGTTCAAATAAGTTTTCAATTTCTTGCTTTTCTTCTTCTTTTGTCACCCCTATAATTCAGATATTGGAATGTTTCAGGTTGTCCCAGAGGTTTGTAAGACTGTCTTCACTATTTTGAATTCTTGTTTCTTTATTCTGTTCTGGTTGGATATTTTTTTCCTTTTGTTCCAGATCGTTGCTTTGAGGCCTAGTTTCCTTCCTGTCACTGTTGGTTCCCTGAATATTTTGCTTTATTTCATTTTGGGTATCTTTCATTTGTTTTTTTACTTTTCAACCAAGCCCAATCATCTCTGTGAGCATTTTGATTACCAGGGCTTTAAATTCTCCATCAGGTAGGTTGTCTGTGTCCTCATCGTTTAGCTCTCTTTCTGAAGCTTTGCTCTGTTCTTTCATTTGGACCATATTTCTTTGTCTTGGCACACCCGATAAGTTGTAAGGGGGCGGGGCAAACCTCCTTGCTGTACTGTGGTGCTGCCTGTGGGGGAGGGGCCAGAAAGGGAACAGTGCAGCTCGCCAGCTTGTCCCTAGCACACTTTCTGATGGACTCTCGTGTGAGACTGGGAGTTTTTCCCATTGTAGGAACCCCTGTATCAACTCTGAGTCTCAGTTTTCTCTTAAGTCAATGCCTTCCTCACAGCCTGCTGCCTTGCCACGGCCAGCCCCACCACCAGGTCTACCACCTCGCCACAGTTTTTCTCCGCCGGCCGGCCCATGTGGTCCACCGCCTTACTGGTGTGGTTGTTCTGACTGATTTTTTCTTTAATTCCTTGGTTGTTGGAGTTCCATGCAGTATGATTTTCTGGCCCTTCTGGTTATTGATTTTAGATTGGTTGTTATCCTCCTTTTGGTTGTGTGAGGAAACAAAGGGTTTCTACCTATATCTCCATCTTGGCTGGAACTAACTTACATTCTTTATGAAGGTAAAACTTGTTATCATCCAGAAGGGACTCAGGAATTTCCCAACATGTATGTGTGTGCACACACGTGGGAATAAATACAAAATTAAGAGTATTAAAGTATGTGTTTCCCCAAAGCATAGAAGTTTTTGAACAGATATAATGAAATGATCCTTTTTCCTCCAAAATTAAAAAGAAATTATATCATTGTTTTAGGTATTGGATAAAGGAACAAGATTTTTTCAAACACAAATCTGCTTTGGACTCAATTCTGAAATATGATTATAAAGATAAATTTGACAAACAGAACCATACAATTGCATTAAATTGGGCTCAGTGGTGGGATCAACTAACACAAGAATCCATCCTTCTTCCCAGGATAAATCCAGAAGGTAAGTGTGAGAAAGCCTGAAATCTGAACATATTGAATGAATATTCAGTTAGGCATTAGTATATTTTGCTGGTATGTCTCCATTGTGGAATTCCTTTGGGGGAAAAATATTCAGTTGCTTTAAAATGCCAGTCATGCCCTGGCTGGTGTGGCTCAGTTGTTTGGAGCATCATCCTATAGAAGAAGGATTGAGGGTTCGATCTCTGGTCTGGGCACATGCAGGAGGCAACTCTTTATGTTTCTCTTTCTCCCTTACTGTGTCTCTAAAAAGCAATTTAAAAATACCCTTGTGTGAGAATTTTAAAAAATGCAAGTCATTAACACCTCTTATCTCAAGGTTATTGTAAGGGACTTATAATAGTGAGAGAAAAAAAGTTGTATGGTTCAGTAAATTAAGATTTCAACCCTGCGTCCTTTATTTTTTAAGATTTTATTTATTTATTTTTATAGAAAGGAAGAGAGAAAGAGAGGGAGAGAAACATCATTGTATGGTTGCCTCTCATGTGGCCCCCACTGGGGACCTGGCCCGCAACCCAGGTATGTGCCCTGACTGGGAATCAAGCTGGCTATGCTTTGATTCACAGCCCAAGCTCAATCTACTGAGCCACACCAGCCAGGGCTTCAAGGCTGAGTTCTTTTTCCTGCCTCAAAGTGACATTCTTTATTTTTCCAAATTCTCTTTGAGTTTCTTCTTGTGTAAACTGAAGATCTGTATCACACCGGGGCTCTGGGGAATAATTAACAGTGGCAATTCACAGGATGTCAAATTCATGTTTATTATTATAGTCAAAGTTTTTATTTATATTAAGAAAAAAGGGAAAAATAAGGCTGATAAGTGAAACACACAGCTAGTTCCCAAGTTTCATTTAACCTCTGTACTAATAAGAAGCAACATTTAACTCTTCCTCTAGCTAAATATTAATTATAAAGTGAAGAGCAGCATAAAAGAGGAAAATAGTAAGGGAAACAGAGGGCCTGAATAATTTATATATGTAAATATTTGTCTATATACCCATATTTACTCAGTTGATTAGTGTTGAGTTTTGTGTCAGTAATCATAATTCATTGCTATTTTAAAATGTATTTTGTTCTTAATGTAGAATACAAATCATATTCTCCCGAAGCCCTCTGGAGATACCTCACAGCTCGCCATGACTGGTTAAGCATTATGTCATGGATTGGAGAATTTCAGACCCAGAATAATTATTCTTCACTTCAGCAGAACAAATGGCCTCCTCTGACTGTTGATGTCATTGATCAGAATACTTGCTGCAACAACAACATGAGGAATAAAATTATAGATGAGCTGGCCAGGTACTATAACAGTGGGGAAGAACAATAAAGAAAATCCTGTAATCTTTCCTTTGAAATGCCATAAATACAGTGGAATGTTGTTTCCTAGTATTTTAAAATTGAGGTTTTAAAATCTTAAGCATTTAGCGTTATGTGGTGGTGAATAGGCTCTCAAATTCCAGATGAAGGTATGTGCTTTGGTTTAGAAATGGTAAGCTGTCAGAGGGACTACAAGGACCAAGTGGCAAGAGCTGAGATGAGGATAGCTTAGTGTCATGTGATATCTCCCACTTTCCTCACTGCATCCATGTCCTAAGTATGGTCTTGAACTAAAGAGGACTATTCGGTTAAGAAATTAGTGAGAGGAAGGGGAACCTGAAGTGTTAAGGGAAAACTTTAAACTTTAATTTCTAAAAGTAATTCTGTTAGATCAAACCATGTAAACTTGCCATTTGTGTGGGTCAAAAATGGTTGAATATCAGCAATTTCATATCATTCAACCTACTCTATCTTCCTAAGCTATCAAAATAATATAAGAAGACTTAACATGTATGTTAATTTTTAAGTTTCTTAAACTTACTTCTTATGCATACTTATTGGGAAAGAATAGCTGCATTGTTTACCCAACTTAAAGATATGGAGAGTGATATCCAGAGAAGTTAAGAGCTTTGCCCAATCCAGTACTTAAAGGCTTTAATTATTTTAACCCTTAACTTTCTATTCACTCTTCTTTCCATTGCATTAAATACTCTTCTTCTTATTTACTATAAGTAAAATTTCATGTAACTTGTATGCTTATTAAATATTTTGCTTAACATTTGATCATTTTAAAAGCTAATATATGTATAATTTATCATGAATTATGCAACAGTGAACTAATGAGAGACTTCCAGCCAAGATGGAGGTGTAGATAGATATAGTGTGCCTCCTCACACAACCAAAAGAAGGACAACAACCAATTTAAAAACAAAAAAAACAACCAGAACTGCTAGAAAATCAAACTGTATGTAAGTCAGACAACCAAGGAGTTAAAGAAACATTCATCCAGACTGGTAGGAGGGGCATAGATGGGCAGTTGGAGCAGAGAGCATACATGGCAAGGTGGTGGCCAGAGGGCCCAGGCAGTCCCACATTTGCATGCGGATAAACCAGCAGGAAAACCTGGGAAGTGAGACAGACCATGCAACCCAGGATTCCAGTGTAGAGAAATAAAGCCTCAAAAACTGACTGAAAAAACCTGTGGGGGGTGTGGTGGTGGGAGAAATTCCTAGTCTCATAGGAGAGCTCGTTGGAGGGATTCACAGTGTCCTAGAACATACACAAACCCATCCACCCAGAATCAGCACCAGAAGGGCCCAATTTGCTTTTGGGTAGCAGAGGAAGTGACTGAATGCCCACAGAGAGCCAAGCAAGCAGCATTGTTCCCTTTTGGACCCCTTCCCCTGTGCCACAGTGTCACAAAGCAGCAATGTAGGCTGCCCCACCCTGGTGAACACCTAAGGCTCTGCCCCTTACTATGTAACAGGCTTGTGGAGACAAAAAAAAAAAAAGGCCCAAATGAAAGAACAGATCAAAGCTCCAGAAAACACAATTAAGCAATGAAGAGATAGCCAGCCTATCAGATGCAGAGTTCAAAACACTGGTAATCAGGATGCTCAAAGAAATGGTTGAGTATGGTCACAAAATAGAGGGAAAAGTGAAGGCTATGCAAAAGGAAATAAAGGAAAATGTACAGGGAACCAACAGTGACAGAAGGAAACCGGGACTCAAATTAATGATTTGGAGCAGAAGAAAGAAAGATACATTCAACCAGAACAGAATGAAGAAATAAGAATTCAAAAACATGAGGAGAGGCTTAGGAAACTCTGGGACAACTTTAAACATTCCAACATCTGAATTGTAGGGGTGCTAGAAGGAGAAGAGGAAGAGCAAGAAATTGAAAACTTACTTGAACAGACAATGAAGAACTTCCCCAATCTGGCAAAGGAAATACTTTCAGGAAGTCCAAGAAGCTCAGAAAGTCCCAAAGAAGTTGGACCCACGAAGGAACCCACCAAGGCACATCATAATTACATTAGCCAAGGTAAAAATGAAGGAGAGAATCCTAGAAGCAGCAAGAGACAAGGAGACAGTAACCTACAAAGGAGTTCCCATCAGACTATCAGCTGATTTCTCAAGAGAAACCTTGCAGGCAAGAAGGGGCTGGCAGGAAGTATTCCAAGTCGTGAAAGGCAAGGACCTACATCCCAGATTGCTCTATCCAGCAAAGCTTTCATTTAGAATGGAAGGGCAGATAAAGTGCTTCTCAGACAAGGCCAAGTTAAAGGAGTTCATCATCACCAAACCCTTATTATATGAAATGTTAAAGGGACTTATCTAAGAAAAAAAAGATCAAAACTATGAACAGTAAAATGACAACAAACTCACAACTATCAACAACCAAACCTAAAAAAAAAACAAAAACAAAAACAAACTAAGCAAATAACTAGAACACAGAATCACAGAAATGGAGATTACATGGAGGGTTATCAGTGGGGAGAGGGGAAGGGGAATGGAGAAAAAGGTACAGAAAATAAGTAGCATAAATGATAGGTAGGAAATAGGGACAGGTTATGAATAGTATAAGAAACGTAGAAGCCAAAGAACTTATATGTATAACCCATGGACATAAACTAAGTGTGGGGAATGCTGGTGGGCATGGGGGGTGCAGGGCCAAGGAAATAAAGGGGGGAAAATGGAACAACTGTAACAGCATAATCAATAAAATACCTTTTTAAAAAGTGAACTAATAAGATCTACTACATTAACAGATCGAAGGGAAAGATACCACCCTGATACACAAAACATTTTCTAAAACTCAACATCTATTTATAGTAAAAATTGTTAGCAAACTTAGATACAACTCTCTTAACTTTAAAAGGGTGTCTAAAAAAAAGTCTAGCTACCATTTTACTTAACAGTGAAACATCACAAGCTTTCTTTTAGATTTGGAGTAAGACAGGCCTGTTATCAATTCTTCCCAAGTTGATCTTTAGATGTAATACAATCTTAATAAAAATCCGAGCAGATTTTCTTATGGATTTTGATAAGCTGATAATTAATATTAATATGGAAATGTAGAGGGTCAAGAATAGCCCTGAAAAAGAAGAACTTCCTCTATCAGATATCAAGACTTTTTCTAAAACTATAGCAATTAAGACAATGGGAATGTTGGTGCGGAAATAGACAAATAGACCAGTAGAACAGAATAATGAGAATAGAAACAGACTCATATACACATGAGAAGGGAGACGCATATACACTTTATATGTGACAAAGGTGACACCACAGAACAGTGGGAAATGAGTAGTATTTTTGCCTAATTGGGGTGGCAAACTGGATGCCAAACTGGATGATAACTATATGGGGGAAAAGTTAAATTGGACCCTCTGCCTTATATCATGCATGAAATCAATTCCAGGTAGATTTTTAAACCTAAATATCAAGTGTGAAACTATAAAGCTTTTGGAAATACAGAAGAATACCTTCATGACTGTGGGAGTAGTGTACGTCCGCCAACCTGCAGTCACCCAGCACGGACAGAGCCAAGGCATCCCCATTGCACCCTTTTTCTGACTCTTAACTTCTGGGGTGGTGGCGTCTGCCATAGGGCACACCAAAACAGAAGCCTGAGGGCAGTGGAGTCTTCTGGAGCAACCAGTACAGGTGAGCCTCCAGGACACAGAGCAGGAGAAGAGTAAAGCTTAGATCTGAAGGGGAGGGCACCAGTGCAGTTAAGCATTTCACAAAGAGAAAGCAAAACTGGCCAATAAGCATATGAAAAGGTGCTCTTCCTCATTTGTAGTCATGGAAATGTAAATTTATTTTACAAAAAAAATCTAAGGACAACTGCAATGACCATCAAAGGTAGAGCAAATAAATAAAATGTGGTATAATCATACAATGTAGTACATTATATAACAAAAACTAACAAACTATAGCTATAGGTATCAACACAGATAAATTGCACAATGTTGAGTAGAAGAATTTTCCAAAATGTACCAGAATGTTTTATTTACATATAAAGTTTAAAATAGGCAAAGCCAAACCATGTATTATTTGGGGTTACATATATGGGTGCTAAAACTATGAGTAAGATTAAGGGAATGGTTATCACAAAAGTCAGGGTAGCAAAGGACATGCAGTGGGGCAGGGATACACCAAGAGCTTCCAGGTATAATGTGCTATAATATGGGTGATGGCTACGTGGTGTTTCTTTAAACTCCACATAATATATTTTCTGTATGTCTTTGGTGTATATGATGTGTTTAACAGTAAATTTATAAAAAGTACTATTTTAATGCAAATTTCTATTGTTTAATAGTTGGTTTATTTAAATATTCTGCTTTAGTTTCTTAGTAATTTTGTTTGTATATTTTGGTGAATTTCTCAGTGCTAAACACATGTAGCTTCAAGAGCTAACCACTATTGCACACTGGATTGTACAGTTCCAGTCATACAAAAAAATGGAGATAGCTTAGTTTACATTTTTGGAATATTTAAGATAACTCAAGATTGTTATTACTACCTTTAAATACTAAAATGATTCAGAAACCTTTGTTGGAAACCAGCAAAATGGGTCTTCCAGTGTATTGATAGAGTAAGATGTCAGTCTTACTTTGTAAGTACTTTTTTTAATGCAGTAAGTCCTCTCTTAACATTGTTGATAGGTTCTGTGATTTTAAGTGAAACAACATATAATGAAACCAGTTTTACCAACAGCTAATTGATATGAACAAGAGTTAAGTTATTACAGTATCTCATTAATATTATAAGTTAAAACAAAATGGCATTGAGTGAAAAAAAAAGGGCATTATTTGAGTGCCTGCTGTAGTTAAGACTTAAACTAATGGAAGTGGTTTGGTATGCTCTGAATCTAGCAACTTTCTAACTTTCCGTCTCTTAAACCTGTCCTATAGGAATGGGATTTTTCTTATATCTGAACTGGAAGACTTTGAACTCTTCCTCCTAAGACTGAACCGCATTGGGGGCGTGATGCAAGATGCCCTTCCTGTTCAAAACTATAGATCCAAAGAAGGATGGGATTTCCATTCTCACTTCATTCTCTATTGTTTGGAGCACAGTCTGCAGTATCTTCTTTATGTCTATCTTGACTGTTATAAGTAAGTACTGAGAATTGATTGCCCTTGAGCAGGTCTTCACAGTTCCTCATTCAATTCTATTTGAATGTGACAATAGGAAAATATTGAGCATTCACATGAGGAATACTGATTTTTTTTTAATTTTTCTTTTTTTCAAATTGATTCCAGAGAGAGGAGAAGGGAGGGAGAGAGAGAAAAAAACATCGATGTGAGAGAGAAACATTGATTGTTTGCCTCCTGCATCAGCCCTGACTGGGGACTGAACCTGCAACCCAGGCATGTGCCCTGATCAGGAATTGAACCTGTGACCTTTCAGATTGCAGGTTGTTGCCCAACCAACTGAGCCACACCAGTTAGGGCAACTGATTTTTGAAGTAGTTCTTTCCATTGCATCACTTGGTATACCTTTTAGTTCCGTGCTACATTCAACTAAATGTTTATCTTGTGTGTTTTGCTGATGTTAAATTTGTAATGTCTCTGTTAACCTTTAAATAGCTAGAGATTAGAATAAAGTGAAAGTTTAAAAAGAGGAGGAGCCCTGGCTGGTGTGGCTCAGTGAACTGAGTGCTGGCCTGCAAACTGAAGGGTTGCCAGTTCGATTCCCAGTCAGGGCACATGCCTGGGTTGTGGGCTAGGTCCCCTGTTGGGAGCATGTGAGAGGCAACTGATTGGTATTTTTCTCCCTCTCTTTCTCCCTTGCTTCCCCTCTCTCTAAAAATAAATTTTAAAAATTAAATAAAAGAGAGGATGATTCTAAAGGTTAACCTAGAGTTCTTTGATACTTTCATTACCAGGCAAATGCTAAACAGTTTACATTTGGATGGATGGATGGATGGATGGATGGATGGGCGGGCGGGCACCAATATATACCTACTTAAGATCAACCTGCAGATTCATATATGTGGCCAGTGTTTATTGCTATTGGGTCAGTAATAACAACAACAATAGTAATAGTGTCTAATATATGAGTGCTTACAATGTTCTTGACCTTTAGGTTATCTCATTTAATTTTCACAAAAACCCTATGAGGTAGTTATTTCTATCTCCATTTCACAGATGAGCAAACCGAGGCTTTGAGAGAGAGTAAGTGCCTTATGGCTCATAGCAAGTACATGGCAAAGTCAGATATAATTCTACTTATGTTTGATTCTAGAGTCCACTTACAGTATGCTAACGAAAACATTTTTATTTTGGGTAGTAAAGACTAGGATTTCGAACAGAGGGTATATTTCTGGTTCATATCTTTGAGGCTTGCTTACACACAGAAATGTTTTCCCCAAAGCTACTAGCAAGAGATGATTTAAAAGTCATATTTTCAAAGGACCTATTCTGACCCTTAGCTGCTCAGTCCTAGCTTCTCTGTAGTTGTGTAAAGGTTTTTGAAAACCTTGTAAGTTTGAAAATGCTATAGAGTTTTGTTGTAAAAATAATAGAATACAAAGTACCTTGAAGAACTTAAAGTGTGAGTTATCTATTAATCTTATATAGAACTGGTAAAATTATGGTAGTAAACACATTTTAAATATTATTATCTCTGTCTCTAAAATTTTCCTCTATTTCTAGATCATAAGGAATGTGTAAAACAACACAAGTGGGAGTAGTATATTGTGTTACATTTACTTTTAAAATCCCAGGTTCTATTTTTATGCTCATTTTCACCTGAGCAAATACGATTGTAGCTGTCTGTCTTATCCTGTGTATTAATCAGAGTGTGTTTTTTATTTTATATTTTTATACAGGCTTAGTCCTCCAAACTGTCCCTTTTTGGACAAAAAAGAATTACATGAAACTCATCCTTGGTTTGAATTTTTAGTTCAGTGTCGACAAGTTTCCAGTAACTTAACAGGTATGGGTGTATTGTATTAAATACAAAAATTTCTGTGGATAAATAACTGGTCTGTTGACTAGCATTTAACTTGTGAACTCTTTTAAATAAATCATTTGGCTGTAGACAAATATCTGACCATAATCTAGGCTCAAGCTTTCTTTAAGAAGCAGAAGACCAAAAATGTTAGCTTCTTCTCAGCTGAGAAAAGCCACACTTGGAACAGGCAGAGCGTGTAGTTGTTTCCTTTCACTCTCAGCCTCCTGCTCTATTCTCTTTGGATCTCTCTCATCTTACCAGTTTATCATAGCTGAATTTCTGCTTTCTGGCAGATTGACAACCTTTTCCCATGAAGAAGTGGTCTGTCTTCTTTTAGTAAGGAACTCCACATGGAGTGAAAAATACACAGTATATGTGGTCTTGTCTCTTCTGTAGCAGAGCTGCTGACCGAGAGTGTTGCTCTGGTCACAATCAGATAAAATAGTGGTCTTTTTTCTTGATGAGTCTTGTTAAGGGTTTGTCAATTTTAACTTTTCAAAGAATCAGCTCCTGGATTCACTGATCCTTTGAATTGTTTTTTTAGTCTCTATGTCATTTAATTCTGCTCTGATCTTGATTATTTCCTTCCTTCTACTCACTGTGAACTTTGTTTGTTATAGTCCCTGTAGTTGTTTTAGATGTAGGGTTAAGGTGTTTATTTGAGGTTTTTCTGTCTTCTTTAGGTAGGCCTGTATTGCTATGAATTTCCCTCTCAAGACTGCCTTTTTCTGTGTCCCATGTGTTTTAGGTTGTGTATTCATTTTCATTTGTTTCCAGCTACTTTTTGATTTCTTTCTTGATCTCATTGTTAACCCATTCATTATTTAAGAACATGTTATTTGGTCTCCATGTATTTGAATGTTTTTGAGGGTTTTTAAAAAAGATTTTATTTATTTTCAGAGAGGAGGGAGAAAGAGGGAGAGAAATATAAATGTGTGGTTGCCTCTCATGCACCTCCTACTAGGGACCTGGCCTGCAACCCAGGCATGTGCCCTGACTGGGAATTGAACTGGTGGCCCTTTGATTCACAGGCCAGCACTCAATCTACTGAGCCACACCAGCCAGGGCTGTTTTTGAGTTTTTTCTTTTAGGTTGCTTTCTAGTTTTTTTGTTTTTTTTTTTAATTCTTTATTTTATTGATTATGCTATTACAGTTGGCCCATTTTCCCCCTTCACTCCCCACCACCCTGCCCATCCCCTCCCACCCACATTCCCCCCTTTAGTTCATGTCCATGTGTCTTAAGTTCTTTAGTGTCTACATGTCCCATACTATTCTTACCTTCTCCCTATCTATTTTCT